>BHFT01033035.1:0-22024 GCA_004320025.1 Laticauda laticaudata
TTCCAATGGATGGCAAGCTTTTTTTAACGTTTTACATCCTCTTTGCATCCATTGGTGCAGTGGGACATGGGCTTTAACTGGAGTGTGACAATCCACATTTCTCAATGTAGTACAGAGTGTGTTCTCCAGAAATACTAAGATCCTTGGAAGATTTCTGAATCAAGCCAATGCTTCAGAGCCCAGTTCCCAAAGAATATTTAGAAGACAAAATCAACTTCTAGCTGTCCCTTCTTTGATATGGAACGCTTCAGATTGTGACTTTGTGAGATTGTTTTTCAGCCCTAGTTATAAACATGTGCAAGTATTTCTGGAATCGCACACAAAAGGGGAAAAATAGATTTCACTATGGAAATTATGACTATCTTTTCCATTAACCAAAGCTAGTTTACAGCAATCATTTATTTGTGTATTTTTTTAACTCAGAAATAAATGAATAAATAGCTTCCCCCAGGGGACCCTGGGAACTGTGATTCTGTGGAAAGGGTTTAGAGATCTCTGGGGATAAAGAAAAATGGGACTTTTTTTTTAGTGCAGTAAGTTTTCTTTGGCAGTAACTTTTATTGCATTTGATCCAAGAATTTTTATGTTTTCTTCCTCCTCCTCCCCTCCCCCTCCCCCTCTTCCTCTTCCTCTTCCTCTTCTTCTTCCTGCAGGTGCAGGGTCCACTTTTCAGAACATTGAGCGCCACTTTGCCCAGTCAACTGCGTCTCTATGGCGCAGGCCCGCAGTTTGCATATCTTTGTTGATGGTGCCTTGCCATCTCTGTTTTGGGTGGCCGCAAGGTCATTGACTTCTAGTTTGTAGGCAGTCTTGGCCACAGTGGAAGGTGCTGCTCTCAAGACATGTCCATGCCAGTGAAGCCGGCCTTCTCTCATCTTCTGTATAATTGGTGCCACACCAAAATGTTGTCGAATGGTGTCATTTGTAATGTGGTCAAGAAGGGAGATGCCCATTATCCAACAGAGCACTCACATTTCCATGGCATAGAGATAGCTTTCAGTCCCTATTGTTGCTGCCCAGCATTCAGTGCTTTACAGTGCAACAAGGCAGATGGTTGATTTGTAAATCTTAGATTTAAAATGGGTTGGCATTCATCTGTCACATAACACATGGGTGAGTTCTCACCAACACATCCAAGGCAGCAATCACCCTTGCTCACACCTCACCATTAATGTTGTCATTGCCTTGGAGGTGAGATCCCAGATACCAAAAAATGTCCACCTTCTTTAAGTTGTTTCAATTTTTATGTTTTCCTCTTCTCTTGTAAAACGTGATTAAGTTTGATGTATCTTTTTTCTTTTGGTGCTCCTTAAGGCCCTGTCCCACTGCACTTACCGATGCAAAGAGGATGCAAAGAGGATGTAAAACGTTAAAAAAAGCTTGCCATCCGTTGGGAAACGCTATGAATCCGTTGTGTACTCATTGCATACGTGTTTCATATGCTCTATCCCTCGAGCATCCGTCCACTGAGATTTCATCCGCCCAAGAAGTTTTGAGCTGCACAAAATTTTGTGAACGGATGAACTTTCCGCTGTGTACAATGTAAATCCGTGACATCCGAGCAACAAACGTTCTATGTCTGTTTATCATCCGTTAAACGTCCGCTGTATNACGGTTTGCATCCGATATACATCCGCGCGGCATCCCCTTTCTTCCCTTTAGGCGTACGTGATGCATCCGCTTCATCCGCTATGCGTCCGCTTTGCAATTCTCCCCGGAATCCCTTCAGAGATGTCATCCGCTTCCATCCGCTAGGCTTCCTGTGAACATCCGTTCAACATCCCCGTTACATACTACCCATATCCGTTCTTTTCTGTTCTGTTTATGCAAATTTTTGGCACTTTTTGGAGCGGATGACAACGGATGGAGCCACCCCAAAAATTTTGCTCGTCCACTGTGTCCTTTATGCATACATTTTGCATCCGTCGGCCAGTGGGACCGGGCCTTTAATAAAATAAAATCCATCTCTAAGACATATGAATGCAAGCTGCCAAAGAGGATCTCTCTGCTTGCTGGAATCACTTCCCCCTTTTCTCCCCAACCTTTCTTCGTGGTAGGAAGGCAACCATAGCCCTCTCCAAAACATCTCTTGCATAGCCATTGCTTTCCAGAGCGTGCATAGCAGCAAGAAAAAGAGTGTTAAAAGAATAGCAATGGTTTGTATAAGAAGGCCCATTTCACACCAACAGATACAAAGAAAGGCACTCGCTCAAAAAAGGGCAAGTGAGTCACCACTCTATCAATCTGTGGACTCATGCAGCCACTGACCAGGTGCTAATCCTAATGAACTATTTCATTGCCTTGATATAAATCCTAATCTGACAGCCTTTCAGCCTTCCTTCCCCCCTCCCAAAAGGAGATATTGCCAATTAAAGTACAACCTATCTTTTTAATAAAGAGCACAAAAAGGCACACAGTCCATTTGTGTGTACATAAAAGTATGATTTCTCTTGATTTGAAATGATTAAATGTATTAATTTTGTTTGTTTGTTTGATTGATTTCTATAGCCACTCCTCTCAATAAGTGACTCTGGGGTGGCGTACATCATAAAAACAAAATATTAAATAAAATAAATGTGTATGGTCCACTGAGTAAAACTATTGTTAGAGATGAGCGGTCAAGAAAATAAAATATTAAATAAAATAAATATGTATGGTCCACTGAGTAAAACTATTGTTAGAGGTGAGAAGCCAAGAAAAACAAAGAATGCCCCCATCCCACTCTCACCAGAGATCATTTAAGAGCACAATCAATGACATCTCAGATCCATAACCTGGCTTGAACCCTTCCTGAAAGTAGTTTAGATAATCCATCCAAGATTCTCTGCACCTTTTCCACAACCTTCTCCCAAAAAAGGAGGTTGGAGCCTGGACAAAAGTTCTCCAGACTCGTTGGGTCAAGCGAAGGCTCTTGAGTAGAGAGCAGAGGTGGTATTCAGCAGGTTCTGACCAGTTCTGGAGAACTGGTAGTGGACATTTTGAGTCATTTGGAGAACCGGCAATCACTACCTCCGACTGGAGATTTGACAGTATCCTTCCCCTGCCACGCCACCAAGCCACACCCACAGAACCGGTAGTAAAAAAATTTGAATCCCACCACTGACAGAGAGCACACCAACGCATCCTTGAAAGTTGACCGAACCACCTTCCCTCAAGAAACTATTCACCATCATCCTGATCCAACCATGAATCTCCACTTGGCTGACCTTTACCAACCAAGAGAAGCATGGATCTAAGTCAGCTCACAGCTGGAAAAGCCCTGTCTGCTTCCTCAAGCGCACAGGATCAAACTCTCTCCAGACAACCTTACAAAACCTAGAACCCTTCCCCAGTCTCCCCTGCCCTCAAGCGAGAGTTGGTGAAGTCCAGCACATCAAGTTCCACCAACTCCAGTATCCTTGAAAGGTGTGAAGTTGAGGAAGCTATGCTTGCAAATGGGCACTTTCTTTTTATTTTCTTTTTTTCCAGGGGAGTGAGGGAAGAGGGTACCACTATTTCCAATGTGAAGTTTTGCTTGCCTTTTAGCAATTTAGGCTGGTCAGCTCTGCCTTCCCCAAACAGATTTCAACTATCAAACGCCATCCCCCTCAAACATCGTAACAGCTGTCTGCTGAAAAAAACTGGGCAGTCATTTCCATCCAGGCTGCCTAGGGAGTTCTCATGAACCAAACTGACCTCAAAGTCCCAGCTGAGCTGCTGGGGTGTGGAACAGGAAATGCAGTGGGTTTCCTCTGTCACGGCATCATATCACCATCCCAGCATTGAAAGTTACACTTTATTTCCCAAGAATTCTGAAAAGAATAAGATGTCAGTTTCCCAAATGAGCTGTTTGTTTTACAGAGCACTTTCTGAACTTCTGAATCAGAAGTGCTATTCAGCAGGTTCTGACCAGTTCTGGAGAACCGGTAGTGGAAATTTTAAGTAGTTCAGAGAACCAGCAAATCCCACCTCTGACTGGCCCTGCCCCCCTAATATGAAGCCCAGGATAAATATCCAGAAACTGCAAAAAAAAAAAGTGTATTCAATAGTCATAGCCCTATTAGATCATGTTCAAGATTTCTAATGAGAATTGTTCTGTGGCTCAATAAGCAGTGCTTGGGCCAGGATCAAGCAAAACGCAAAGCTTGTTTTTGCCATAAATCATTGCAAATCAATCACAATGGCTGATTTTAAACATGGCCCTAAGCCCATAACAATCAAATGAGCATCATCCAAAGACCACCTGGTTCTAGAACAAACTCATAGTTCAATGCAGATTGATGGATTGGCAAGGAGTGAGGAAACCTGTACACATACGGTATGCCTTTGTTTCTTAAGTGAAGAAATAAAAGCAGCTATTTTGGCTAAGAATTCAGAAACCACATGAAAGCATTATTTTCATTAGGCCAACATAAGGCTTATGCATAGTCTGCAAGATTTCAAGTTTCTACAAAATCTTTTAACAGTCAAGATGATAAGCAAAAAAAGAGAATCAGGAGAGAAATGTGGCATGTACCAACATTTCAGACATATACAGAGGCGGTATTCAGCAGGTTCTGACCAGTTCTGGGGAACCAGTAGTGGAAATTTTGAGTACTTCGGAGAACCAGCAAATCCCACCTCTGACTGGCCCTGCCCCCATCTCTTCTCTGCCTCCTGAGTCCCGGCTGATTGGCTGGGTCTTCTTTTCTTGCCCTGCACAGGAGAACGGAGCTGGAAAGCAGGTTAGTGGGGTGGGGAGGGAATGGGATTTTGCAGCATCCTTCCCTTACCATACCCACCAAGCCATGCCATGCCCACAGAACCAGTAGTAAATTTTTTTTGAATCCCATCACTTTTCTGAACGTAACTCTTACACACACACTCCTTCCTGTCCCTTCCATCTGGCAGAATGAGTGCTTTGCTGGCTGAACCTAGAATCTCCCATCACCCAGCGGGCCTTTCACAGGAAGCAAGCACTGAAGCAAGAGCTGATATGGCCTGTAGGGTGATCACCCACTACCAACAGATATGGGTGATTGCCTTGAATCGTAAGCCAAGATTAAGAAAACTCCTTTTCAACCCTCTACTGCAGGGGTATCAATTTCACTGAGCGCCACATCAGGGTTGTATTTGACCTTGGGGGGCTGGGGGGCATGGCAAGGGTGGGTGTGGCTAGCTCAACATCACTCATGTGGGGGGCACCTGTGGTGGCCTAAGTGTTTTTGCTGGCAAAGGATTGCAGGAGGCCATCACAGCTGAAAACGGAGCTCGGGAGGGCAACGCACAGCCCTCCCGAGCTCCATTTTTGCTGGCAGAGGCACCGCAGGCTGGTGATTCCCTATTTCCAAGGCAACTCCTTGGATCAGATCTAAGTGCCCTGTGGGCCTTGAGTTTGACACCCCTGCTCTACTGTATGGAATTATTCATCTCATATTTCCAAAGTCAGCCAGGCCAAGAAAAAAAAAGAACTGCCTTAAACCACAAAGGAATCAAGGCAGGAAGAGTAGATTTTATAGTACTATCAGCCTCCCAATACTCCACCGAGTTTTTCAAATGATTTTTTTTATCCCATTGATAAGCAAAGCAAGGAGTAGGGGTTAGGCCCTCAGTTCCTCTATATAAGATTATAGAGACACAGTCAACCTCATAATGGGGCCTTAATTCCAAAATGTCATTTTTAAGGTTTTTTTTTTTTTAAGGGATAAAAAGGACATTGACAGAGATCTCAAGACTGAAGAGAGATTACAAGGGGATCAAATCTAGAATCTCTGGAGTAGGAGGGGAGAAGCCACAACCTTCCAGATATCATTGGATTAGAATCCCCATTGTTCTTGACCATATACCCTCATGAATGGAGCTGATGAGAGATGGATAAATAGAAATAGCACGTCGGACTTATATACTGCTTCATAGTGCTTTACAGCCCTCTCTAAGCAGTTTACAGAATCAGCATATTGCACCCAACAATCTGTGTCCCCATTTTACTGGCCTGGAAGGATAGAAGGCCGAGTCAACCTTGAGCCTGATGAGAATTGAACTGCCAAACTGCAGACAGCAGTCAGCAGAAGTAGCCTGCAGCATGGGTGGGAACTGTCTCAGGAATGTCTCCGGAGTCTTTTTGCCTCTTTTGCTGGTACTTTGCTTGTGTGGAGTGAACCATTCAAAGTTACAATGGCACTGAAAAAAGTGCCGAAACACCATTTTTCACACTTACGACTGTTGCAGCATCCCCACAGTCATGAGAAGCCAGGCGAGGAGATGCGTGCCTCGATGTGAGTGATGTTGAATTGGCCACGCCCAGCCAGTCACATGACCACCAAGCCATGTCCACCAACTTAGTCACACCCATAGAACTGGTTGTTAAAAAGTTGAATCCCATTCCTGGCCTGCAGTACTGCACTCTAACCATTGCACCACCGTGGCTCATAATATTAAAAACATTTGCACTCTTACTGTCCCTGTCTAAACTGAAATCAATCTAAATAGGTTTTTTAATTAATTTTTTTTTCGATTTGAGCCCTTTGGTAGGCACGACTTGTAGCTCATCAAATGTGCTATTTCACAGGCTTCAAACCTAATGAAGAAATTATTAGAAAATAAAGGGTTTTTCCCCCCTCCCCACAGGCAACTTCCTGCTAGTTCCTCCAATCTACAGCTCCCTGGCATCACTCCCCCTTATTAGGGCTAATCAGAATTGTCAGTCGCATACAATTAACTTGCAATGCTATTTAGTTAACAGCATTCGAACTCAACTGGGAGCTAACAGCATCACACAGCCAAAATCAAGGATCGTGCCAGAACCAGATATGTAATTCAATTGAGTACATTCTCTTTCTGTAGGTGTAATTTTTTGGAACGCCAAGAGCTCTAATTGCACAACTCAATATACCAATACTGGTGGTTTACACGTGACTGATGATTTTGCATAATTCACTCTGCTTCTCCCTGAGCTGGAGAAAAGGACCGGAAATCAAGCCACTGGAAATCTTGTTCAACTTCACCCACCCTCTTGGTGAGTTTTCACCAGGCACCTCCCACTCACACTAATGTGGAAACCTACAAAAATGAAAGCTAAAAATCCCAAAAAGCTAATTTCAACCCTGTATTGTCAAAACCAGTGGTTATTCTCGTGCCACTTTGGAAGACTGCCCAGCACTAGCTATATATATATTGTAGGACTTGAACTGTTCTTTAAAAGTAACATTCTTATACCCAGGCTCCATCTTGGAATCTATGAAGCATTTTAACAAGATGGGGGCTGACATTTCACATTCATCTTTGAAAGATCTAGAACAAGAACAAGAAAATATCTTATTGCACCTGGAATGTCTACGGAGATTCTCAAACATCCAGGTCACGGTTGTCCCAAAAGTGCTTTTCAAAAGACAACTGGACATTCACCTTTTTTTTTCCTTGAAGACATTTTGCTTCTTGTCCAAGAAACTTTTTCAGTCCTTACTTAATGGTGGGAAATAAATTGGCACTTCTTTTTCAAGGGGGAAAAAACCCCTAGCCAATGACCAGATGCCTGCAAAAAAATATAAATCCTTCTATTTCCTACCATTAAATCAGAACTGACAAAGTTTCTTGGATGAGAAGTGAGATGTCTTCAAAGAAAAAAACAAAGAAAGTCCAATTGTCTTTTGAAAAGCACCTTTGGGTGCACCTGGAATGGTTACTCATAAAACCTCCATTGCTTCTTAGAGGCAGTCCTATATAAATCAAGTGTAAATAGGAGCTGGGGATTCTCAGTCAGCCAAAGATCCTTTTCAGGAAACAACTGAACTTTCTTGTTTTTTTTTTCTTTTGAAGATGTTTTGCTTCTCATCCAAGAAGCCCCTTCATCTTCCTCTTGCATGAGAAACAAAACATCTTCAAAAGAAAACACAAGTCCAGTTGCCTCCTGAAAAGCACCGTTAGGACATCCCATTACTGCCAATCCAAATCTAACTGAGAACAAGAGAAAAAAATTGGGAGGGCTGATCTCCCAATAAAATGCCGAAGGATTCATTTTATATAAAAAGTTAATGGTTTAAAGGAGCAATTCTGAGACCCATCCTAACAATCCTAATATTAGGCCATACTCAACGCAACAAGTACCTCTTTGCTAACCGATGGTAAAACTCAAGTCATCTCTTTCCCTTTGTTGTTATTGCTGCTTCTGGCCCAGAGAGGTGGATGGTAAGCCACATCCACAGTTGTTTAAAAACGAACAACTCTAATATTACCAGATCTGCTGTGGTTTTCATTGGAGTTTTGAATCCTTTCTCACTAAAACAAATTGTGCTACTCAACGGCAGCATTTTATTGCCACATTTCAATGGTGCAATTTGGAGAGTATCTCGATGCAAATTTAAAAAAAAGGAATGTGGATACATGTGTTCTGTAGGCTGGCTACCCTGTTTTAGGAGAGGCACCTCAATGGCTCTTAACAAGCAGATTTAGCCATGAAGTTCCAGAAAAAGAAGTCTGAAAAGAACTTCAAGTATTGATATTGCAGTCAAGTGCCAATTTTGACTGAAAAGGTCTATAATACAGACGGCCACGTGGATTGGCTGCCTGGGTCTGCTGGAGACAGATAACAGGCAGACGCTATGGAGTTGTTCTCCTGTTCAGCCAAGTGGGAATTTGCAATAGCACAGTAGTGCTGGCACAGCCATGCCATGTCAATCAATCCTTTGTGGGCAGGCTTCCCAAGAGACAACGCTGGGCCATTGGAGCTTCTGTCTCAAAATGACTTGAAGAGGATGCTGAAACAGGGCTTCCTAGTGATTAGATCCATTTTAAAAGGGCTTGTTCTTAGCCAGATAAGAGTTTTATGCAGTGATAAAAACAAAGATGCACCAAAGAGAAGTGGCAGCACAAGGGTCTATCTGCATAGGAATCTGTGGAGCCCAGCATTAAAAGATAGCGGGATCTAAGCAAGAGTTTCCAAAGAGACTCTGAGCAAAAGTATTGAGCTTGTGTTCAGGATCTGTACTTGAGAGGAATAGGAAAAAAAAAACCTCCTTTCAAAGGCAGCTATCTTTCACCCCCAACACTGACCTATTTACGGATTGTCCTCGCTTAACAACGGCAAATGGCAATCATTAGCTGATACAGTCATAAAATGTGATGTCACATGACCATGTTGCTCAGCAATTGAAACTCCAGCACTTCCAGTTGCTGTCATTAAGGGAATCACAGCAGGTCGTTAAGCGAAGATGTCATCACAAGTCCTTAAACAAAGATGTCATGTGGCTACTGTTTGAAACCTCCACCAGTTCCCCCATGAATTTGGCTTGTAGGACACTGTTGAAGAATGGCGATCACAGGATACTGTGATAGACATACAGTGCTATGTCTATGGAGATTCTCAATCATCTAGAGAATCATGGTTGAGAATCATGGTTGAGCCAAAAGTGCTTTTTCAAACAGTAACTGGTCTTCCTTGTTTTTTTTCTTTGAAGACATTTCGCTTCTCATCCAAGAAGCTTCTTCAGCTCTGACTGGATGGTGGGGAATGGAAGGATTTATAGTCCTTGCAGACAGCTGGTCATTTGCATNAGAAGCTTCTTCAGCTCTGACTGGATGGTGGGGAATGGAAGGATTTATAGTCCTTGCAGACAGCTGGTCATTTGCATTATTTTAGAGAGTTGTTCAGGCCACTTGGAGGTTTATCTGTGTCCTCAAGAGTTACCCAAGCAGTGCAAATGGATGTGGAGCCTTCTCGGAACTGCTGAAAGGACTGTTGTGGAGCTGTGCTTTCTGCAGAATGTTTTTCTCTGCCCTGTGTTCCTTCACTGCCGAACACAAGCCACAGGTTGATGGGGATGAGTCTGTATTGTCTCCATCTCCAGTATTATGTTTTATTTTTTATCAGTTATATTATGTTGTTCACTACCCAGAGCCTCTTTTTGAGGGAGATGGGCGGTTTAGAAATAGGCAAGGTAAATAAGTAAGTAGAAGGACCACTTGCAAGTACCACTCATTCAGCATCATCATAACAGATAACAGATTAACAGAGTTGGAAGGGACCTTGTTAGGGACCTTGTTGTAACTCATAATTTTAGATCCCAGGGACCACTAACTGGTTCTGTGGGTGTGGCCTAATTTGTGGGTGTGGCTTGGTGGTCATGTGACTGGATGGGCATGGCTTGTATGTAAATATGGAAAGCCCCTTTGTAGTTTTTTTTTCCTTCTTTTTTTTCTTCTATTTTTTTCCCTTGCACTTTTTGCTTTCTTTTCGCAAGCTTTCTTTTTCGTAGTTTACATTAGTTTTGGATTTTAATCTTCTTTAATCTTTTACGCTTATTAAAGTTTTAATAAAAATAATAATAATATAAGAACGCTGCCCTCCTCCATGTAAAATCATAAAAAAATATTAAAAATGAAACCACTAGTTTGCAAGAACCAGACCAGACTGGGTAGATTTTAAGTAGCCCTCCAACATGCCCTCCAAATTACACGCTGTATAATTGCAATCTAATTTGTAGCAACAGTTGACCTTCTGGCCAAGCAGATGAAACTGGACTCTGTGAAAATCGTAACCGGAGTCGCAATTTCACTTACCGATTGCTTTGTTTCATAACCGAGTTGCTGCTCCCAACTGTGGTCACTAAACAAGGAATGAAGGGTAAAGGTTGCATAGATTACAGTATAAGAATGAGAGGACAATGCAGACCTGCAATTTCTCACCAGCACTCACCACTATGGCAGAGATCCCTAACTTTGGTATCCCGGAGCAGGGAAAGGGGGAAATAGAATAGAATAACAGAGTTGGAAGGGACCTTGGAGGTCTTCTAGTCCAACCCCCTTGCTCAGGCAGGAAACCCTATACCATTTCAGAAAAAATGGATGTCCAATCTCTTCTTAAAAACTTCCAGTTTTGGAGCATTCACAACGTCTGGACCAGTGGTGCTATTCAAAAACTTTTAGTACCAGTTCTGTGGCGTGGCTTAGTGGGCGTAGCCATGTGACTGGGTGGGTGTGGCTTTTTTTTTGCAGCCCCCATTTGTTTTGGGGAGCTTCTTAGCCACAGAGGAGCCTCTGGGGGGGTGTTTTTGCCCCCCTAAGGCTCCTCTGGGGTTCAGGAAGAAAAGGAACAGAGCATGGGAGGGGCATCACCCCTCCAAGCTCCATTCTGGAAGCTTCCTAGCCTCAGAAAAGCCTTCGGGGGGGGGGATTTTTGCTCCCCCAAGGCTCCTCTGGGGCTTTGGAAGGCAATAAATGGAGGGGGGGGCTGAGCTCCTCCCTCCATTTTTTCCCTTCCTGGGCCTCAGCAAGGGGAATCTCGGCACAGCTGATCTTATATACAGCTGATTATCAGGAGGGGGAAAAAAAGGAAAGAAATACCTTAGGCCAGTGGTCCCCAACCTTTTTTGTACCAGGAACCAGTTTCACACAGAAACACTTTTTCAAGGACCAGCAAAATCAATTCTTCCCCAATAGTAAAGGGCTTCTTTACTATTTCTTTACTAAAAAAAATTTTTTTATACATATTTTAATCACGATTATTCATTCTTTGCGGCCCGGTACAAAATGATCCACGGATCGGTCCAGGGCCTGGTGGTTGGGGACCCCTGCCTTAGGCGAATGTCAGGCAGGCGGGTGGGATGAGCGAGCATCGGACGGGAGGGCGACTGGGTGGGGGGCGTGGCCAGCCAGAACTTACTACTGATTCGGCGAGCCATGCCAAATTCTTGCTACCGATCCATTGCAAACCGGCTGAATACCACCACTCGTTTGCTGATTAATCGTTCTCACTGTCAGGAAATGTCTCCTTTGTTCTAGGTTGCTTCTCTCCTTGATTAGTTTCCACCCATTGTTTTTTGTCCTGCCCTCTAGTACTTTGGAGAATAGCTCCCTCTTCTTTGTGGCAGCCCCTGAGATATTGAAAAACTGCTATCATGTCAGCCCTAGTCAGTGGCGTATTTACCATTAAGCAGACCAAACATGCGCTATTGAGAACATGGCTTTGTTTGTGCAGTATGTACAAAGGAGGGAGGCACCAAGATTTGTCAGTGTTTAGGGCACCATAGTCTAAATCCGCCACTGCCCCTAGTCCTTTTTTTCATTAAACTACATACACTCAATTCCCGCAACCGTTCTTTATATGTTTTAGCCTCCAGTCTCCTAATCATCTTTGTGATCATCTTTTCTGCACCCTTTCGAGAGTCTCAACATCTTTTTAACATTGTGGCAACCAGAACTGGATGCAGTATCCCAAGTCATTATAAAGTGGCATTATAAAGTGGTATTAACACTTCACAGGATCTTGATTCTACTCCGCTGTTAATGCAGCCTAGACCTGTGTTGGCTTTTCTGGCAGGTGCAGCACGCTGATGGCTCTTATTTAAGTTATTGTCCACCAGGATATCAAATTCCTTCCCACAGTTGCTGCTATTCAGCGCAGTATCACCGTATGTGTGCATTTCATTTTTCTTGCCTAAATGTGGAACCTTACTTTTTTCAACATAGAATTTCATTTTGTTAGATAGCACCCAATGTTCAAGTCTGTCAAGATCCTTCTGAATCTTAAGCCTACCTTCTGGAGGAAAGAGGGGATGACTTTCTGGTATGGGCAAGCACATGTGTACATGCATGCACACGCAACAAGCCCAAGTACCTGTGATGCTCGTGGTGATATGAGAGTGGGGCCTTGTACGCGTATAGTGGCACGTGCACCGAGCAGCCCCTCATTAGCCTGCAGACCAGTAGTGGTGATTAGCCCAGTAGTGGGTCCTGGACCCTAGGTTGGGGACTCCTGCTCTACGGTAAGGAACCCTGGGAACTGTAGTTCAACCAATCTAGAAAATGTGGATTAGCTCTCTCCGAACAGCTATCATCAATAGTACTCTACTCTATCAGAAACCTGCCTAGTTGTATAATGAGAACTGCAACAGTTTTGAAGAACTTTTAGACCAGCTGGCAGAGAGATTTGTGCCTCTACCTAACTCATTTCACACCACAAACACTTCATACCAACAATGGGGGCTGTAATATTTACAAAAGCACAGGGAAGTGTTAAATGCAAGCCTGAGTGAGGTGGCCTGGGGCAGTGTTGCTGTTGAACGCACACAAATGCTTTCCTATGAATGAAAACACAGAACAAGCAGCCCTTTTGATTTTGGTAGCTGCGTGGTTAATGTTTGGTCCAACGAGAGGGACAAGAAACACAGACAGAAGACTATTTGGTAGAAGAGGACCCAACCCTCTTTCCTACAGTTTGTCCTTCATTCGGGTGCATAGCAAAACAGGTGGAAATGTCAGGGAGATGACTCAGAAGGGTCTAAAGGCTTAGATTGATATGCAGGTGACATTCCCACCCAGGATCACAAGGTAACTATAGTTACTATAGTTACCTCATATAACCTGAGCCAGAGGAAAGATACATGTATTCTTGAAGACTTGTGGAGGGGAACCTTGGGTCTGGTCTTATTTCTTGTCTTCTGAACTATTGACTCTGGCCTACTTGCCACTGAATCATGGTTAATCATAGCTGAATACCTGGCTAAGCCACAAACATATTAAGCCACAAAGCATGGCTTATAAACTCCACTAACTGGATTCACACAATTTGCTATCCTGAAATTAAGCAAATCTCGTTAGGGCCTAGTCGGATGATGTGTGAACCAGGTCTCTGGCTATCTATTCAGGTTCTGCGATTCCAGAATGAGGTTCCTCTCTCCAGCCTTTACTATTGGACTTGCAAAAAAAAAAAGATGGGGGGAAGGGGAGATCTTGCCAAAACAAAAGAAATCAAGCTATGGAATTCTGTATCTGCAAAGAGAGATTTAAAACAGCTTTAAAACAGAGAGGCCAGTTAATTGCACAAAGGAAGATTTCTGACCACTGCTATAAATGAGAGCAATTTCTGAGGGCGCTGCTGTTGAGAAACCTAACACAGGCTGGCCATTCAGAAAATAAATAAAAAACGATGGATCCTAGTGGCTGAATCATGTAAATCGGTCTCATTCAGCAGCCAGCATCTTCTCTGGCAGCAAAAAAGGAGGAGACAGTTTTTTAAAAAATAAATCAATAGCAGCGATATTATTTAATATAAATTACAAACAAGAACCATGGTGGACCATTGCTGGCATCAGTTAAGGTTGGTCTGGGCGTTAATTAAGTGGTTAGATGAACAAGACAGCAGATGAAGGAGAAGTAAGCCTAGAGAGAAAATGCCTTGAGCTGATGATGCACCGTTCCTTAAGAGGCGGCCAGATTTGCACCCCAATTTGTTAGAGTTAACTCGTAGTGCCTTTTGACATTATCTTGGCAACCATTTCCAGGATTAAAAGAAAAAAGAAAAAGAAAAACCTGTCCGTTCTTCAATCCAAGTACCAACCACAGCCTGCTTAGCTTTTCTAGCACTACCAAGGTTGGGGAGGATGCTGCCATTGCCAAATACATAATGCAGCCCATTTAGAAGATGGAAGATCAGCTGGGTGTTATAATATTCCATTCTGATCTCCTAAGAGCTATAAGTAGAGTGCATAAATTAACAGAAATCAAAGCAGCACTAAATAAAGTCTCCCAAATCATTCCTGCCAACTATACTTAAAGCTCCTAAAGGGTTACTTTTTTCCATATTTGTCCTGTCCCCAAAATGGGAAGTAGTTCCAGTTCAGGACTCTAGCCCACTCCTCATGCCTTTTCTTCTGCAGGAAATGGGAAATGTTTGTCAGAAATGCTGCTTCTTGTTTGCTCTCCATTAGGCAATTGAGCTGCAGCTGCAGGGTGTTCACCGAGGCTGCTAATATGGTTGGCTTGTTCATTTAATTGGTTTTATGTCACTAGTGATTTTAAATATAATTGCAGGGCACTACAGGCAGCAATCTCATTTGTGAGGTGTATATTGTTGAAATAAGAAATTAAACTAGAAAGACCGCATATTCCTAGGCACAGGTGAGAGAGAAATATCGTACATAGTTGTAAAAACAACCATAGATGCCTAAAAATATTGTTTCCATGGTACAGGGACAAGGGGGGGGGTCCACATGCCAAGTAATTTTGTGATCTGGTTTGGCTTAGCTCGGGCTCCCAGAACTGAACTGCAAAAAGTATGGGCAAACACTAGATGGCAGCAAAGGGAATAGAGGAATTCTTACCACTTTGCTGCCATCTCTTGATCACTGGGATTTTAGCAATATGGATCTGGTAGCCACAAACTTAGCACAAGTTTATGTGCTAATCCAACTTAGTTTGGATTATCAAACAAAATATGTGACTTTATGTACTGTGGGAAGCCAATTGTATTTGGCAAAGTGTGGTTAAACAGCATGGCATGTATGTAGAACCCAGCCAATGTGAAGATCAGGCATCAGGTCACCTTTTGTCTTGCTATATGTGAGGAGTTACCTGAAAGCTAAATAGCCACAAATTGGGAGGGAAACCTTCACTCAGATGTTGTTGGAAGTACCGCTCTTATCACCCCAATTTGGTCTTGCTAGTGAGGGTTGATGAAATTTGAATCCAGTAAGCTTTAGAGAGGGACAGTTCTCCCACAGACCATGACTGCAGCATCAAAGCCAGCATGCAAGAGCAAACGAAGAAATATCTGGATTAACACTCATTCCCAGCTTTCTAAATCATATTTCTAGAAAGTGTGAATGTCCAAATAATCTCCTGGTTTATTCCAAAAAAGTTTCAACGTTCCTGAAAACTATTCTGCAGCTCCCTTTATGACCAACTGAATGCATACTGAATTATGCATTCAGTACTCATCTTTCCTGCAAGCTTATAGCTGATTGCAGGCTTAATGGGTTTATAATAGAATGACATCAGGGAAACTGATCCAATTACCAGAGAAAACAAGCATGCTTTTTTTTGAGCTTTTGAAACCTTGGAATTTCTTCCTATGTGCCACGCTGCCTCTTGTTTCACACCTCAGTCTCCTTCAGTAACGAAGAAACAGGTGCATTCAGACCAGACCAATATGCTTGTATCAGAAAACAAAAATAACACACAAGATTATTAGCCATGATATCATCATTTTCTGAGCACAGTGCTTAATCCATTTTGGAATCTGCATCTTTTAACTTGCCAGCTCAGATGGATGGAGATTTTCTGCAGATCTCTGTTACATTCCAGTCCCAAAAGCTAATTCTGGGACTAAGTTTCAAAGTTCTTTCCATTGTTTTTCTTCATCACTTCAACCAAGGTTGTCTGAATGCCCAAAACTCTAGCTAATGTTGGGGGAAAAATTCCCTTACATTGTAATTAGAACTTCAGCAGAAACAGTGAATCTCTTTAGCCGAGACAACAGTGCTGATTGCTGACCAGAGTTCCTGGCAATTCACACTCCCACCTCTCTCACACACATACCTGACAACAATATTCTAAGGATGGGCATCAGTCAAGGTCAAGGAGCTAGTCTAGTGAATTCAGGGGACAACTAGTTGGGAATGGCCATTAATCAAGCAAGCATAGGGAGTCTTTGCTGCAAAACACCACTGCTTAGGCATGGATCTATGAGGGAGGGAGGGAGGGAGGGAGGGAGGGAGGAAGGAAGGAAGGAAGGAAGGAAGGAAGGAAGGAAGGAAGGAAGGAAGGAAGGAAGGAAGGAAGGAAGGAAGGAAGGATGGATTTCACTTGGTGTTCTGGCCAAGCAGAGTGGCTAGACATGAACTATTTCTCCCAATCCAAGCATTTTCAGAACTGTAAATTTCTGCTCCCAGAATTCCCAGCTGTCCTGGTCATTGATGAGAATTCTGAAGTCCACAACACATCTAGAATGAAGCTAGCTAGTTTGGTAGGGCTACTGTATCGGCAGTAAAAAAAAAATCCATACAAACACGAGAGGGTAGCAAAGAGATAAAGAACATATTCTTTGCACCATCTAGCAATATAGTTGTCTAGATTTCTGCAGCCTCAGATACAACAGGATAAACTTTGGGGAAAGATACTTTTCTCATCCCTGAACTGGAGAGAAGTGTATCAAAATAAATGTTCCTACCTCACAGCTCACCTATAATTCACCTCAGCAATGAAGCAGATGGTAGTGTAACTCTGGCACAATTTACTACAAGATAATTTCAGAGCAGTATCTGATGAATTCTCTGCCATCCCCTCTCAACTCATGATCATCTACGGTACCAAGAGGAAAATTAACCAGCCCTCACTCTCCAAAACCTGCAGTGGGGTGAGGCCAGGGGTTCAGTCCTCAGTCTTTCATTATTTACCATATGCCTCTTTGATAAGATTGTTACTCTCCCTATTGTCAAGGAAATAGCAGATATACCTATAGAAAATTAGATGACAAGCGTTTTTGTATTTTTTAAATAAAAATGTTCAATGAAATAAAATGTACAAAACAAACAAGAACGAAGATAGAAAAGGAGAAATAGATAAACCAGAAACCACACACACACACACACACACTAAAGAAATTATGCCTTCTGTCTTTCTTTCCACAGAATAATTGACATTTCAAACTTTCCTCCAACTTCTTCATCTCATTTTTAATTAAATAAGATTTGAAATACAAAGCAAAGAAACTCTTGGTACTATTGTGTCTCTGGATTTTTCTTTGCTTTCTCCCAGTTGAAGCCAATTCTATCTGCTGTGAAACATTTTCAGTCAAATGGAGTGTCTCCTCTCTCCTACCCATCGTTTTGTGCTTTTCTCTCTCCCTCCCCATTCTCCCTCCCCCTCCTCCCTCTCTCCACATGTGTGTGCTTGCATGTAACTGTCTTATGCATTTCCCTTGCTTTGCAATCTCCCCCAGCACACTCGCCCATATACGTAACAGCAATAGCACTAAGATTTATATACTGCTTCATAGTGCTTTACAGCCCTTTCTGAGCAGTTTTACAGAGTCAGCCTTTTCCCTCCAAACAATCTGGATCCTCATTTTATTGGAAGGATTGGAGCCTGAGTCAACCTTGAGCCAGTCAGGAACAATTTGCTGGCAGTGGGCAGAGTTAACCTGCAATATTGCATTCTAACCCCCTGCATCTTATTAGGGATGGTTGGAATGAAAATCCAGAACATCTGAACATTTGGTTTTGCTTCCTATTCAGCATCTCCTGCTGAAAAACATCCATGTTTTGCTTAATGCAGTGAAAGAAGACTTTGTAGTTTTCTACGGCTACTTGGTTTTCTTCTCGAATAAGCCCTCAGAAGTTTCCCCTACTCTCCTTTCCTGCGATTTCTACCCACCAATTCGAATATTTCTCTCTGGCATCGTAAAGCATACTTCTCCTTTAATGCAAAGATAGCAAAAGACCTCAAGGGTGCAGCAAGTGAAGCTCAGATCCTCAGAAGGGAGCTATTGCAAATCCCATCTAAGAACAAGGCAGGCGTTTATTCAACGAATATATATATATATATATGTATTTTATCTCCTCTCATTTGTACTCTTCTGCTTTGCCAATTTGCAGGTTGTCCCATTTGCCGTCGCCTCCTGGCAGGCCTTTATCTTTAGTTTCAGCAGATCGGCAAGCGGTTCTGGCTGCAGCACAAGCTGCGGAGGAATCAGCCAGCTACAAGGATTCCAGGACTCAGGGGAGCTGCCGGTCCTATCCCACTTTCTTTTAATTACTCCACCCCAGACTGGCAATTAAAGTTCTGTACTGCTGCAGCTGGAGCTTCCGGGAGGGCTGCCTATTAACTTGACTCGAGATAAGCAACTCAAGGGCGACACTATTCCGTCTCTCTCTCAACAAATGCAGAGGCTCTTCTTCGCCCAACAAACAAGCAAGCTGCGGCACAGCTTCTCCTTCCATGGGAGATAAAAGCAGCTCTGTCCTCCTGGGCCTGGCAAGCAGGCTTGGGTGAAATTGCTTCTTGTACGGAATCTACCCAAAGGAGAAGGTCCAAGTTCTCAATGCTGTGGCTGGGTGAAATCCAAGGAAAACCTGCTCTTGAGACCCAAGCTTCTCTGTCTGGATTCAATGTAAATTCCTTCTTTCCTTCCTCCTTTGTTATGGAACCCAAAGCTCAGAGTAGAAAGCCACCAAAAGCTACTTTCCAAAAAGCAGCACACTGCAGCTGAATTTTTATATCTGGAATTTAATGCTCCCAGGCCAAATTCTTACCATACTAGCTGTTGACTTAATCCATATTTTTTGAGAATCTCTCATGGTCAGCAGGCACTATTATTTAAAAAAAAAAAAAAACCACCACTGCTTTCAGCAAAGACTGGAACTCTACCATTAATTAAGATCCTAAGCTTTCTCGCCATCCTTTTGGCTTCAGCTAAGTTAACATCATTACCGGTTTGAACATATACATCACATATGCACACAAACTTTAAAAATCAGATTTGATATAACCTTTTGAGGTTTCAGTGTTGCCAATAATTGCTAGGTATCCTGGCCATTCCAGCATTGCTTATCTCCAGTGGCTGCTTAAGGATGAACAGTCTATAACTACAGTCTATAACTATAGTCTATAACTTAGGTGGCTCAGTGGCTAAGACAGTGAGCTCATCAATCTTTCAGAAAGGTCAGCAGTTTGGCGGTTTGAATCCCTACATAATCTTGTAGTCTAAGTGTTTAATATTATACATAGTTCACAAGCATTATCTAGTGTAAACTTTGATGCAAAAAAAGCTCAAACTAATGAAAACAGCATTTTGGGGCAGTTTTGAACTGGTTATTAAGATCTTACAGTTATAATCAATAAACTTTTGCCACCAACTAAGAAGACTTTAAAAGACTAGACAAATTAATGATCAAGCTAATACTGCCTAATGCTGATGAGATTGTCTAAATGCAAAATAGGTTATCTTTAGACTAGTTGCAACAAAACACAAAGGGGAGAGAAATAATTATATTTAAATTTACCTTGCAAATTTCTTTCCTTTCATTCTGGGAAGAAAAATGATTGAACTTGGCATGTGGGGCCCAACAGATTCTTTGGAAGTCCCTCCATGTATGAATATAACCAGGGGTGGGATTCAAATTTTTTAACAACCGGTTCTATGGGTGTGGCTTAGCTGGTGGGCATGGCTTGATGGTCATGTTATTGGCTGGGTGTGGCCAACTCAATATCACTCACATCAAGGCACGCATCTCCTCGCCTGGCCTCTCATGACTGTGGGCGTGCTGTAACAGTTATAAGTGTGAAAAATGGTCATAAGTCACTTTTTTCAGTGCCATTGTAACTTTGAATGGTCCCTCCACACAAGCAAAGTACCAGCAAAAGAGGGGGGAAAAAACTCCAGAGACGTTCCTGAGACAGGAAGTCTAGTCCTGCCAAGAATGTAATAAAGGTTAATGGTGAGGCAGTTTCTGCAAGCAACACCAGAATGTTTCCTTCCTGCCTTCCTTACAGGATTAGTCCAGTCGAAATTTCTTCTAACAACCAGTTCTCCGAACTGCTTAGAATGTTAACAACCAGTTCTCGCGAATAGGTGCGAACTGGTGGAATCCCACCCCTGCATGACTGAGAATTGAAGAGGGAAACTTGCTGGCTAGATTGCTGCTGTCAAGTGCTCACAACACACTTGTCAATTTGGCAAGTGCAAAATGAAGGGGAGGTTATCCAGAACAAGAACAAGAGCAACAATATCAACCACGGGTGTTGGCTGGCACCGAAATGGAGCTGCAAATGACTATCGGCCTGCTCCTGTTTATGTATTTATGCAAGGAAAAGGGATCTAATTAGGAATCCAGCAGTTAGTAATTAGTGAGTTGGAGGAGAATCCCAGGTCGCGGGGGGAGATGGCTGATCTCTGTTCCAGGAAGGCAAAAGGCTTGAAGTCAGGAACTGCAGAGTCCTATAATCAGGTAGTTTTCAGCAGGAGGTGAACAGCAGCTGCTTAAAAAGAAAACAGCTGAAGTCTGTTCAAAGACCCTCAAAAGATATATCCAGGGAAAGGCAAAAAGAGAGCTGATTGAGTGAATTACAAAACATCTTCCTTATTCATCAAAATTTTCCTCGTTTTTAAAAGCAACTCAGTTTCCCTACTTTGAAATTATTTTAATGATACATTTGCAATTTTAGGAGCAAGTCTCCCTCCCTCCCTCCCCTCCCGCTCTTCCTCTCTTTCTTTTTTCCTCCCTCCCCCTCTCCCCTTCCTTTTTTCTAGCTCCCTCTCTTTCCTTCCTTCCTTCCTCCAACCCCCCTTCCATCCTTTCCTTCCTTCTTTCTTTCCTTCCTCCCTCCCTCTCCTTTCTTTCCACCTTCCTCCCTTCCCTCCCTCCCTCCCATCCTTTCTTTCTTTCTTTCCTCTCCCTTTCCTTTCCCCCCTTCTCTCCCTCCTCCCTCCCTCCCTCCCCCTCTCTCCTTCCTTTTTTTTATGTCCTTTCCTTCCTTCCTCCCTCCCTTCCTTTCCTCCCTCCCTCCCTTCCATTCTTTCCTTCCTTCTTTCCTTCCTTCTTTCCTTCCTTCTTTCCTTCCTTCCTTCTTTCCTTCCTTCCTCCCCCCTCCCTCCCTCCCTTTCTTCTCTGCCTCCCTTCCTGCCTGCCTGCTTATTTGCCTTCCACAATAGAGAGAAGATGAAAGTAAAAACAGAAAAATTAAGCTGGGTCAAAGTATTATATTTTGGGACTAATATAAGAGAGCCCCATGCTTAAGTCTCCAATTTGCCATGAATTTTGTTGGATGGCTTTAGACTTCTCTCAATCTATTCTACATTGCGGGATTATTAAAGGGATGAAATAAAAGGGAGAACATTGGGGCCCCTGAAGGAAAGACAGGTACAAGTACAACAGACAAACATAGACTTAACAGACTTAGGAACTATTATTTTATTTGCCTCAAAATATCTCTTCTAATCTCTAGTAGAGCCCCGCTGGCTGAAAGGATAGGAGCTCTCATCTGATACCCAACCAAAAAATACCAGCTTAGGAAGGCAACACGAGACTGCATGATTGGGACTCAATTGCGTTGACCTTAAGCACAGGTAGTCCTTGACTTACGATCACAATTGAGCTCATAATTTGTGTTGTTAAGTGAATTTTGCCCCATGTTGTTCAATGAACTGCTGCAGTTGATAAGTTAGTAACCTGGTTGTTAAGTGATTCTGGCTTCCCCATTGACTTTGCTTGTCAGGTTGCAAAAGAGAATCAAATGACCTCAGGGACGGTGCAACTGTCATAACTATGAGTCAGTTGCCAAGGGTTGGAATCTG
>BHFT01033036.1:0-17491 GCA_004320025.1 Laticauda laticaudata
GCATCAACTGAATGTGTTCTTAGGAAGGGATTTGCTGCCTATATACCATTCTAGTATAAATATTCACCACTACTAATCACTAGTTAGCAGTGGCAAAACATTTCAAAAACAAGAGGTACACGTTTAAACTAGAGTGCAGGAGAACATAAAACAGCTAATCATGAGAGACAGATTGGGTAGGGAGAAGCTTAGAGGTTTAATTTTAGAAATCTTAGTGATGCTAGGACCAAGATTACCGAGGAGAAGCCATTTATGCAGGAAAGCACATAAAATCCTGCACATTGGGATGAAGTATTGGAAGTATTGCAGCTCGCCTGCAAGGAAAGAATTGTTACTTTACCTGTGTCTCCAGGAAGGTTTTTTATTTTAGAAAAAGCTTTAAAAACTTACTTCTTCCTTATTTCTCACTTAATACTTTCATTAAATATATATTCTAGAGCAAGTTCTTTTATAATCGTGAAGGTGCCAATCTTGAAACCAGGTCACTTTGAGTTATAGTAACATCTTAGATACAAAAGCCACTGGGCAATATGGAGTCAGTCACTCTCTCAACCCAATTCACCTCACAGGATGGTTGTGGTAGAGAAAACAGAACCTTTTGAAAAGACAGGATAGAAATATAATAATAACAATAACAGCAAGAATCAAAATACTTGAATAAGTCACTGTGTAGTGATAAAAAGAGGATAGAAAGACGTTTAGTCTGATTTTACAGTATAAGATCGAAGATGTCAAATCAACATCTCTTCATTCTCTCACAGCTACCACAGATTGTAAGCAGAAGAAATAAAGGCCTTTTATTCCCCCTTTNTGAGAGCGGATAACAACGGATGGAACATTTTGCTCATCCGCTGTGTCCTTTTTGCATCCATTGGCCAGTGTGACATGAGCTTAAAGCCAAGCAATTAAACTGATTGAATATTCTGAATTTGGGATGTGGCTTACTTTTTTTTATCCCTTTTTTCAGCAAAAGGCTGTGATTATGTCCGGATAGAAAATGGAAGAATGACTGAACATTTGGAATGGTACAAACCATTTCCAAAATGGGAGGGACAAACAATTGACTTTCATTGTGATCATGGTTTTGTGTCTGTGAACCAGCAAACATGGCAAAGGGCTACATGCATCAATTCCCACTTTGTCCCAGAACCAAAGTGTTTCAGTAAGTAATTGTTTTCCTCTGCAGTAGATGTTGCCAAGTATAAACAGAACAGGCCAGGGAGATGCTATCCTGACCTTGCTTTAACCTTGAAGAAGTAGCATCCTCTAGAGAGTTCAGTCTGTTCTTGGGTTGCTCTTCCTGCTAGGGTGATGCTTCCACTGATGTCTCTTTTCAAGGGACCCTAAAGGTTGTTTTGGAGCCCACAGTTTGCAAACCTTAAATGTGAGAGGTAAAAGGTTAGTCTTTGATAAAATATAAACAGAAAAATAGGATTCTTCCTCATCAGCTTCTCTTCACACGTTGTCTTCTCTGTGAACTAGATATCATACGTAGTATAAATTGCCTTCCAAGAACCATCAATGATGAACTAAGTTGCTCTTTTTTGCTTTTAGAAATATGTGATCCTTCTACACGTTTTGATCATGGTTGCTTCATTCACCATTACTCCATATTAGAAGGTAACAACATTACATTTGTTGTGATACAGGATATTCTCCTGCAAACCAGCAATCAACAATTACTTGCACCAAAAAGGGATGGTCACCTGCTCCAGAATGTATGCTAGGTAAGCTTTAGGAATGTCAGCTAAAATTGCCTGACCTGAAATTGCTTGTGTGTGTGTGTCTGTGTGTGTGTGTGTGTGTGTGTCTTGTATGTGTGTGTGTGTGTGTATGTATATGTACACACACATATATATTTGGATATATATAATCAACTGTAAAAATAGTAAAACAACAGAACAGACTAAATAACCTTTATATTAATCTGTTTTCTCTCACCCAAATCTGATGATTTCTAAACATCAGTGAAGGTTATTGAGACCATCTCCCTCACAACCTAGGGTAGAGGATTACAGTTGCATGCTCCATGATTGGATTGGATTGGAAGGGAAAAGTCCAGAATAGTTCATCATGCAGAGAGGTTCATTAAACAGCTTCTTTTCTGCATGTAGTTCATAGAAGGATTTAAATTTCTTGCAGGATATCCAGTTTTCAATACAACATTTCAGAATTGCTCTAATACACAATTACCAACTATGTATCCACAATGTATTTTTCTTTAGCTTTTACAAACAAAATAACGGTTCTTCCACCCTCCAAGTGAACAATCATCATACAAAAGAAGTTTCAGAGAAAATTATTTTCACAAACACAATACTACCATTAATCTATGGCTGATAAAATAACATGACAGCATTGATTGAAAGCACCTGTTTTCATTTCTTCAAGATGAAAAGAAATAAGTGCTGTAGGAGGAAGAGGAGCTTCCTGTCTGTGGCCTCATACTCTCCTCACCTCAAAGGGAAGTAGCCTGCAGCTCACCCTTGTATTTTCTCTGCTACATGGTATATGTTGAAAGTTTTGGTTTCAAAAGTGGGAGTATGTTTTCAGACATTTGCTTTAGGAAAACCAAGTGCATTTTATTTGTATGGGACCATTTTTATTTCCATTTTAGATGTAAGATGTTCTTCTCCCCTTGAAATTCCAAATTGTCAGATTACTAGTGAAATAATGGCAAAATATTTGCCCAGGAGAAGGTACAGTATCGATGCAATACAGGTTATGCTCTTCTTGGAAGTCCTTTCATTACATGTTTGAAGAAACGTTGGACACTAAGTCCACATTGTACAGGTATTATCCAGAGTAGGATTCTACTGGTTCAGCCCAGTTCCATAGAACTGTTTTTTCGGTTCCCGGTTGTTCAGAGAACCGGTAAAATGGGCCCCTAGCTGGCCCCCCTCCCCTGTGCCTGCTTTTCCGCTCCCTGCCCAGTCAGTCCTTATTGTGCATGTGCAATATTGCGTGCATGTATGACAAGCTGACTGCATTCTAACCCCACCTGCTCCTCCCCTCCTTATCTCAGTCATGCACCATTGCTGTCTGAAGTCTGCCTTCAGCTGCCCACCAGCCATCGTTGTCTGCCTTCCACCATGATCTCCCTAGGTGAGTGAGGCTCTGCAAGAGAGAACGAGAGAGAGAAAGAGAGGGAAGAGACAAGAAAGAAAAGAAAGAGAAAAGGGAAAGAAAGAAAAAGAGAGAGAGAGAAAAAGGGGGATGGAAGGAAGGGACAGAAAGAAAGAGAAAGAAAGAAAAAAGAAAGAAAGAAAGAAAGAAAGAAAGAAAGAAAGAAAGAAAGAAAGAAAGAAAGGGAAAGAGGAGAAATTTAATGAGCTATATGAATGGATAGATAAATACATGTAAGGAGGGAGGGAGACAGTAAAAAAGGAGAGGAAAGTAGGATACAAAGCCTGGCTTTCAGAAGACTCTTTGAAGCAGCACAGCAATCCTGTAAGGATATCAGAGGTCATCTAATCCAACCCCCTGCTCCAGCAGGAGATCCTTACAGAATCAAAGAATAGCAGGGTTAGAAGGGTGTATGTGTCTGTGTGTGTTTGTGTCTGTGCACGGCTGTCAAAATTCCAAAAACAGGTAAAGTAGCTCTGGGGAATTCAGTCATAAATTAGAATACTTGCTAAGCAACCGGCCATTAAGCGAGGACCACTTGTATTTGGTTTGCCAGTCACATGGCCACCTGGCCATGCCTGCCAGGCCATGTGACCATCATGCCATGCCCACCCGGTCACGTGATCAACAAGCCACACACACAAATTAAGACATGCCCACAGAACCGGTTGTTAAAAAATTTGAATCCCACCTTGACCCCTGGGTATTATGTACAGATCTTCTCTATGTAGAACTGAAGTTAGAATTGGAAATGAATTTGCTTTTACTCCACTGGCTCGTTCATGTTATTTTGAAAAAGTTCTGTCATATTGAAAAGGCTTTTTCAATATTTTATTGCTAGAATTGTAAAATTTAATGTCCCTGTTGAATTGTGAAAGTAGAACATATTTTCATTAACATTGCCCCTCTTCTCCAAATTTTGAATTTCTACTTGTAAAAATCTATTCAATTTATTTTATAGCTAGAAATTTTTTTCTAATTTGGAAGAGTATGTGTCTTTTGGAGAACAAACATGGATTTCTATTTCACAATTAGCCTCTCCTCAATCTTATGATGCCACAGAACATAAAACTGGTTATCATTTTAAAAATTTCATATATATTACACATATTACTTAACTTCTCCATCTGTTTTCACACTTGTAGTCACCATTTTACCAAGATACGTAATGAAGATATTTGCTTATTTTTTTCCATTTATTAATCATTTGTATTCTGTTTTCCCTTTCAAATTTAATGGTTCCTACATTGTTCCTCATTGTACCATTCACATATATAATATTCATTGAAATTATTTACATTCTCAGCCAACATTGTGACTTCACTCATAAATGAAAGTATGTTCACATTCATGTCTCCAACCAATGGAAGCCTCCTTATAAGTTTTATAAATATCATTATACTTTAAAAAAGGAATATATAATAATTATGCAACACCAGGTGTGTGTCACATATCTATGTCTAACTTCCTGCTTTGTTAAGTGTTCCCCTGATTGTCATGGTTGCTTTCTCTCTCATACCTCTCTATTATCACATTCAGCAACCAACTTTCAACTCTACACAAAATATTCCATAAGTTTAAGCATGTTCCTTTTATCATAAACTTTTTCTAAATCAACAAACATACAATGGAATTTATTTCTCACATCCAAAAATTTTTTAATTTTAAGAAATTAAGAATGTTTTAAGTTTTGTCCAGCTAAAGGACAATAATATTAATTGTATATCCCTGTCCAACATAAAATTCTGCTGCCCATCCCCAATTTTGCTAACTGTCACATTTTGTAAGTTTTCGGACTTCTCTCCCAAGTACATTCACAGGAACAAATAATAAACTAACTTCCCTGCAGCTTTTCACTCACCCTTACTATCTTTCCTTTTCCATGGGAGCAATAGCACCTTCTTCCAATTTACGTTGAAATATCCATGTGTAATAAGCCACAAACATTTCCCACTATTTCACAGTTCACTTATTTTCCAACAGGGAACCAAAGCCTAGGAAAACATTTGTTATCTCCACTTATCACTGAAAGCACATTTTTAAAATTTCTCCTGATGTAGCATCAAATTTGCCCTCCCCTACCATTTTATACTGCCTTTTTGTGATCTTTTGTGATAATATTTTGTGATCTTTTGTGATAATATCAGCAGCATTCAGTTTCATACCTTTCAATTCCATCCTTCAACCTATCCCTTTTATTTGCATTATAACTTAAGCCCCTGTCACACTGCACCAACGGATGGAAAGAGGATGTAAAATGGAGAAAAACACTTGCCATCCGTTGGTTAACCCGATGCATCCGTTCTGTACTCACTGCCTCCGTTTTTCATCCTCTCTATCCATCCAGCATCCATCTATNGTTCAGGTGAACTGGTAGGAAGGATTTGGCATGGGTTGCTGAACCTGTAACTTCTGGCTGGCCACACCACCAATCCGATCGTCCGGTCGCTGCTCATTTGCTTGCCCCACTTGCCCAATGCTCGCTCACCCAATGCTTGGCCCGTTCACCCCACCTAGTTACTCCTCCCCTCCTATGTGGCATGCTGGGTTCTCGTTTCTTGCAGTTCTTGCCTTCCCACATGATGCCTGCACCCCAATTGAGCAGCCCTGATCTGCCTGCTCCTCACAGGCCCCCTGACCATTCCTGGATCTTGGCAAGTCTCCCACACCATTCCCAGGCTCAGCTGGTTGGCTTCCCCACTGGCATGGCCCCATCCCAGGCAGTGATGCTAGCTGGGGCCTAACTAGCTGCCTCCCCCCCGTATTGTCTCTGACTGGCTTGCTTCGCCACCAGTGCCACAACTCCATCCCATGCGTCACTTGTGGCCTTGCAAGCTTCCCCCCCACTTCCCCCAGCCTCCAGCTTGCCTGGTAGCAGAGCTAGGGTTGACTCACTGCCACTCAGGTCCCCACCAGCCTGGATCTTACCCCCTGCTTGGATTCTACACAGCTGCTGGGCCTTGCCTGCTAAGTGCAGGTATGGAAGCTGTCAACTTTGAATACCCCTGTTCTAGTCCATCCCCCTGCTCCAACAGGAGATCCTAACAGAATCATAGAATAGCAGAGTTAGAAGGGACTTTGGAGGCCGTCTAGTCCAACCCCCTGCTCTCACAGGAGACCTTATATTATCTGGAATCTGGATTATTTTGGTGCCTCTGAAAATTGGCAGAGGAGTTTACTAGGCAAGGCTGCGATATAGAGGAAGGCNATTGAGCCCACAATTTGGTTGCTAACAAGAGCGTTGTTAAGTGAGTTTCACCACATGTTACTCAATCCTTGACATCTCCTGGGTCTAATGGTCATGTGCAGGCTAGGGAAGTAAATCTGAAGGCATGTGCAATGTTATAATGTACAGAAGTTATCGTTAAATATGCGGCAGAAAGTGGACTATGGGTGCATTTTTCCAAGCACAGTGAGCTTGAATATGTATAGTTTTAGAAGAGCTCTCTCTCTCTCTTTCTCTGTCTCTCTGTCTCTGTCTCTGTCTCTCTCTCTCTCTCTTTCTCTCTCTCTCTCTCTCTCTCTCTGTTTTTGTGTGTGTGTGTGTACACACAGTATATATAGTAGATAAAGTATCTTTTTGTGTGCCTATACACACACTATACTATGTAATATGTATGTACTATACATAGGTTTAAATAGTGTATTTTGGATGTTCAGTGATAGTAAATAAATAGAGAGGGAAACTGTATCTCTTTGAGGCAAGGAGAAGGAAGGCAAGGCACCCCTTGACTTGAGTGATGTCAAGTTGACCATGCCCACCCAATCACATGACCAACCAGCATCCACACACAATCACATGACCACCAAGCCATGCCCACCCCACCATTCAACCAGACATAGAACAGGTCCATTAGGAAGTGTGCTTACCTAGGTAAGTGTGCTTACCCACACTAGGAACAGTTTGATTCTGTAAAATCCCAGGAAACGTATAGGGTTCTCAAGGCTGTCAGTGCAAGTGCCTGCATATTAAATCCTTCTTGACTGGTTGAAAACCTCATGATGTGCCTCCAGGTGGTGATCAATGTATCACTGCAGAAGGGGGATCCCTGGGACCTTTTAAGGAGACATTAGTCTGTTTCTGTTGCGGTTAGCCGGCAGCAGGTGTAGAAGGCTGAGGAGAGCGAGGATTCAGATGGGGTCAGGACCATTAGGGAGTGGACAGCTGCTTCAGAGATTGTGGGGGCTGGCAGCAGTGATGAGGAGGTTCCCGAGGAGCCTGTGCCAAGTGGACATGCATGCAGGATTGGTTGGAGGAAAGAACAGTTGCAACAGCATGGGCAACTCGGGAATAAGGCTGCAAGGTAATGGCCCTCCTTTCAAGATGATAAAAGGCAGGTGTGCAGCGAACATTCTTTGTACAGAAGCAAAGATGTTTTGAAACTACAGCTTTGTGGACATTCTAGTATTCCTGAGTTTGCATTTGAAGATTCTTATTTTGCAAATTATTTCTTGTTCTGTTACCTTTTGGCAAGTCTCGCTTATTTGGCAAGACTTGTGCTTATCACAACTAATTATTTTGTAAAAGCATTACAAGGTTTCTGTTCTTTTTGAATTGTGTTTTGATTTATTGGAAAGGGGATGGGTGAGAACAGTTTCCTCCTTTAGACATATGGGTGTCTGGTGGGGGACAACAGGCTTGAAACACTGGTATGACTACGTTGCTATAGCTGCTTGGAACTTAGGATCTGGGAATTAAAAATCTTCAGTTCTGGATGGGGTTGCACTGCTCTAGACAGATCCTGTGTACAACTTTTGGGTTCTTGTAGACTCACAATGCCTGCTCAATGGCACACAAAATTGTTACATGGGTTGCACTAGTTTTCTGGTTTGCTTCCAGGTCCAATTTAATATGTTATTTATCATCTTTAAAGCCTTTCATGGCCCAGGGGACTTCTTCACCCCAATGGGATTGGCCCACCTACTTTCCTCTGTCAAAAGGAACATGCTGCAGATCTACTCAGTCAAGGAACTTGCTAGCAGGAACTAGTAAATGGTCCTTCTCTGCCATGCCTCCACAATTTGGAAAATCTTGCTGCTGGAAGCCAGATATGGCCTACCTCTGAGGCCTTCTGGCTTTGCCTTAAAACCTGGCTTAGCCAATGGGCTTGGGGCCATGATGGAGCACTTTACACTGGGAATGATCGGTGGACTAAGAAATAAGATTCCACCACTGTACTGTTTATGTACTGGTTCCTAGTTTTTAATCAATCTCTATTAATTTTAATGTTTATACTTTTTAAAAAAAATTTCTTATTCTTGCTTTTATTGTGTTGCAAGCCTCCCATCACTTCAATTCTGACATGGATGACACAACATCCAATACAACTACACATATTATATTTGTGCAGAGTTTGAACTGTTATTAATGGAGAATGGGAAATAAAATTAAGAATGCCTTGTGGGGAAATGCCATTTATCCCAAAGCAATTGTTATTCATTTAAATACAGAACTCAGTTTAAGCATTAAGAAAGTAATGACACATTAAGTTCTAAAATGGAAAGACAATACTAGGGACAATGCTAGTAATCATTTTCTGCTATCAGTTAATCAAGCTGTAAGGTATTGTTGCTTTTTAAAAATAAGAATTAATATAATTTTTGAAATATATTTTCTTATGAATATGCTTAATATTGCATGTTGATTATACGATATTTGTAATCCTGAGTGGTGTTGCTCAATAGATTCTATATCTGTTACAGCTATTGGGGGAAAATGTGGACCCCCACCTCCGTGGAGAATGGAGACATTCTGGCCTCACCCAAGCCAATCTATTCCCATATGAAACTGTAACTTATCAGTGCCAAAATTTCTTATACAATGGAAGGTTCTCCAAGAGTGACTTGTCAAAATAGTCATTGGTCACAACCACCAACATGTAGAGGTATAAGTATAATCTATAAATCTTTATACATTTATTATTTGTATAAAAATATTGTACTTTGGGAATGATAATAAATTTCATGACACCAGAGCTGTTATGTCAGTGCCAGAAGATATTTTACTTCCTTGAAATAGAATTAGAAGTGGTATTGTGGTCCACCGGCAGCCCTGCAGAGATGGCAACAGAGTCAGACAGTGAGGAGGAACATGGGCCAGTCCAGGAGTCGGGGAGGATTCGGACGATGGCCTGCATCCAATACAGAGATGGGGCCAAGGCCATCTGGGAATTATGTGCTGACTCTGAAGCCTCCAGAATCTGACAGCAGCCTGGCAGAGGAACAAGCAGAGCCTGTTCCCAGTGCATGTGTGCGCAGAGCTTCCAAAAGGCAAGAACAGTTAAGACAAAAGGGGCGATTAGAGAATAAGGCTTGGAGGTGATTGCCCTCCCATAAGATATAAAGAGGACCAAAAGACAGGAACATTTGCAGGAAGAACATTGTTTGCTCTGTTTGGATTAAACCTTGAGCTCTGTGTGGACTTTATATACTCCATTTTGGCTTTTTATAGTTTAATTTGGCACTTTAGTTGTTGGCAGCAAGGGATAAAGGTGGGTGCTTATCTCGAGAGACTGTGTGGGAGTTCATTACGCACTGGGAATGAACATAATTACCAGTGTTGGAATAAAAAAAGAGTTGTTTGAACTAAGTGTGTGCTTAATTATATCTCAGAAAGCCTTGGTCAGAACAAGTGGTAGTATTATGAACCAAGACAAAATAACTCTCTCTGGGAGAAACTGCTTCATAATGAGAATTGTACAAGATCTTTTGCCATTTACAAATCTTATCCTCAATTTTGTTAACCTTCTTGTGAAATTCTGCTTTCCTTTAGCCAAAATTTTGCCTTTTTTTGGGAATCTTTAGAGAACTAAAATTATTGTTTTTTTAAATAGGCTAAGTTTGGAGGCAGACTCTGCTGACTTAATCACATTTCGTCCCGTTTTAATCTACATTGAAAAAGAAGATATGAGATGACATTTTTAGAGAAGTTGCCTAAACTTGGTCTTCTCCTAATTCAGACATTCAGTATGAGAAAATTTGGAAGAAGGGGACTAAAATATTTTTTTCTTTTTCCTTTTATACATGTAACATTGTCTTGCTTAAAACTGATCATTATGACTGATAATTAGTTCAGGATAGACAAAAAAAGGGGGGATCCATTTCCATAGATCCTTAATCATTTTAACCATTGCAACATAGAATTTCTAACCTAAACTTTAATTACTTTATCAAATGAATTCCTCAGTCTAAAACTTTCTATATGTCATCTGATCTGTGTCCTTTTGCAGTTGCTTGTACAGCAAATGAAGAAGATATGAGAGTATACAATATAAAGCTGAGGTGGAGCAACAGGAATAAAATATATTCTGAGGATGGAAGTAGGGAGTAGAATTTGTATGTAGAAGAGGCTACAACCCATCCAAATACCATATCATTAAGAGCAAATTGTGTGGATGGAAAATTTGACTATCCAACTTGCATTCCTGTATGTATATTTTCAGAAAATTACTTTAATTCACAAATATTAGCATTTCTTTCTTTGTCTATATCTATATACCTATACATCTATATCTATGCATTAAAATCATTTGAAATCTTTAAAAGATCAAGGTCTGGCAGCTAAATTTGTGGATGTAGTGGATTCTAAGGTAACTGGTTTTTCTGCATATCTTTTAAATTAGAATACATCTTAACAGACTTGATTTAAACATTGAACATTAATAGAACAGACTTGAACATTGGGTGCTATCTAACGAAATGAAATTCAATGGTGAAAAAAGTAAGGTTCTACATTTAGGCAAGAAAAACAAATGCACCGTCATACTGTCGGTGGTATAAAGTTGATTCTAAGGCAACTCGTCTTTGGCACTTCTTTCTAAATCAGAACATTGCTTAAGATTCCCGTGACCTAAATAATTTTTTTCTGTTCAGAGCAATGGGAGAGAAGCACTACGAGGGGAGATGTTACTTAAAAACAATGAGGCATGGGACAGGGAGGCATGAACATCACCTCATTCATTTCATCTCTTCTGGTCTGTTGCTGAATCCTGGCAGATTGCAAGATAAAGAAGAGGAGATCCCTTTCTCCTAGACCTGAAATGAATATAAACTCTAATTTAACCTCAGTGGCTAGTTTGATTGATTTAATTGTCCTCAATGAAACACATTCAATAAACATGCACTCTAAAATTTTCATTAGAAAGCAAGTAATTCTTAGGTTGGATCTAGTCAGATCTTGAAGTCAGTAGAATCTCATTTCATGATGGACAATCGATCAATCTTGTCCAATTCATTTCAGAGGGTCTTCTTGTTCAATCTATTTTTACATTCATTTCTAAGCTTGGAATATTTTGTGGGATACCTTATTTTGCATGTAATGAATGATTATAAGTGGTTTAATAATTCAATTAATTTTATTTTTTTGTTCTGGTCCTGTAGCTTCTGACAGATATTTATAAATAGGTACACAGGGATGCTATGCTCAGTGGCTAAGACGCTGAGCTTGTCGATCAGAAAGGCCAGCAATTTGGCGGTTTGAATCCCGAGTACCGCATAACAGAATGAGCTCCTGTTACTTGTCCCAGCTTCTGCCAACTAGCAGTTTGAAAGCATGTAAAAATACAAGTAGAAAAATAGGCACCACCTACTGGATAAATAGTAGTAAATGTGAGAGGGATCTTGGAGTCATAGTGGATAATTTAGTTAAATATGAGTGTGCTGCGCCTATTAAAAAAGCCAATAGTTATTAGTTAGTTAGTAATGCAGTTTTAGGCTGCATTATCAGAGGGATAGATTCAAGATCATGTGAGTGTAAATACCACTTTATAATGCTTTGGTAAGACAGACTTGGAATACTGCATGCAGTTTTGGTTGCCACATTTTAAAAAGATGATTTGGAGACTGGAGGCTAAAACATATAAAGAAGGAATGCTGGAATTGGGTATGTCTAGTTTAATTAAAAGAAGGACAAGCGGTGACATGATAGCAGTGTTCAATCTCGGGGGTTGGCAGTTGGAAGAGGGAGTCAAGCTATTCTCCAAAGCACCTTAAGGCAGGACAAGAAGCAATGGATGAAACTAATCAAAGAGAGAAGCAACTAGAACTAAGGGGAAATTTTCTGACAGAAACAGTTAATAGGTGAAACAACTTGCCTCCAGAACTTGTGAATACTCCAAGACTGGAAGTTTTAAAGGAGAGATTGGATAACCATTTTTTGAAAAGATTTTCTGCCAAGGAGTGGGACTAGGAGACCTTCAAGGTCCCTTCCAACTCTGTTATTTTGTTAAGATTCCTGTGATATAAATAAAATTCCTTCTGTTTAGAGTAATGAGAAAGAAGCACTATGGGGATGGGTGTAATACTTTAAAATAATGAGGAATGGGACCCGGAATGCTGAATCTGCCAGGATTTCATGTCTTCTGGTCTGTTGATGAATCCTAACAAATCCCCAGATGAAGACCAAGAGATTTCTCTGTGCTGGAGCTGAAATAAGTAGAAACTCTACTTTAAACCCAGTAAGCTTCACTGATTCCATTGGCCTCAGTCAATAAATTTGGTTGCCTCAAAAATGAATGGTTCTAAACGAACACCCATGCCTTTTATTTTATTTATTTCATTTGCATTCATTCTGAAATATTCTCCTGTCCTTTGTGTTTCCATATGCAATTTATTCCCTCACTCATGTGTCTACATGTGTATTTATAAATACCTATCGGAAGCCACAGGGCCAGAACAAAAAATAAAATTAACTAAATTAGTAACTGTTGATAATAGCAGTAGCAAAAGCACTTAGACTTATAGACCATTTTATAGTGTTTTACAGCTCTCTCTAAGCGGTTTACAGTCTCACCATATTGCCCCAACAATCTCGGTCTTCATTTTACCAGCCTTGGAAGGATGGAAGGGTAAGTCAACCTTGAACTTCTCAGGATCAAACTCCTGGCAGAGGAAATGCAGAGTTAGCCTGCAATACTGCATTCTAACCACGATGCCACCACGGCTATATAATCATACATTATATATTATTTATAAAATAAGTTATACCACAAATGAATTGGACAAGATTGATTGATTACCCATCACTAAATGAGATTCTATTGACTTCAGGAGACTACTAGATCGAACCAAAGAATTACTTGCTTTCTATTGAAAACTGTAGGGTGCACACTGATTAAATTTGTTGCACTGAGCACAATGAAATTAATGAAAATAACCCACTGAAGTTAAATTAGATTTTCAGTCATTTTATTCTCAGGACATAGGGATCTCCTGTTCTTTATTTTGGGATCTGACAGGATTCAGCATCAGATTAAAAGAGATGAAATGATGGGTATCAGTGGTGGTATTCTACCAGTTCGGCCTGGTTCTGGCATACATGTAGCACCAAAGATCAGCTGGCAGAGAATCTCTCCGATGCTCTGCAGTTGGGCTGACCCACCCAGCCCTGCTCCTAGGTCCTTTTTAACCTCTCAGCTGTGTGGCAGAGGGGATTGCTTTGCTAAACAGCTGAGAGGTTCTGTAGCTTAGTTTTTACTGCTTTAACGTGTGCACAAAGTGCAAGTTTGATTTACATCGAGTTGCATGATCCCACCCCTGCAGCCAGGCCCACCAAGCCACGCCCACAGAACTGGTGGTGGGAACTTTTGAATCTCACCATTGTGGGTGATGTTTGTGCCTCCTTGTCTCATGCCTCATTGTTTTTAAGTAATAACCCCACTCCCCATAGAACTTCTTTCCCATTGCTCTGAATTGCATTTGGATCACAGGAATCTTATTATATGATGGGGTTTGCATTTGAAATTGCAATTAATGCAAATTGTATTAGTGAAATACATTTTTTGCTGAAATGTATGTGTAAATATCAAATATATGCATGGTGGACATTTTATTGGAAATCTTCTTCGTTAATAAACATGGGTTTTTTTCTTGGCATTGTTGTGCTCCAGTTCCCAGTATTATTCTATTGGCGGTTTTGTGTGAGGATACTGTGAGTTTGTTTGTTAATTGCACTTGTGTTCCATCTTCCCTCAAGTGTGTCCCCTGTGATGATGGACTAAATTTGGTTACATGTAATTCCCCATTCCTATACTTAAAATGTTGGTGCTTTGAGTTCATTCTGACTTCCAGATTTTATATTACAAAATATCAAGAATGGCTATTAAATTATTAAAGTTTATTATATATCATTGTGTCAGGAGTCTTCTATCTTCAAAAAAGATAGAAATTGCTCAGTGATAAAATGGTCCAGAGTTCTTGAGTCACTTGAGTAGTTTTAACCATTTGATTTAAAAATGGTGATACTGACTTTTGGAATCATCTTGTACATGTAGTTTGATATCTTAAAATTATTGCAGACTGTTTTCTGCTGTGGATCAGATAACAAGTTTAAAAAATAATTACATAAAATGTACAGATACAAATTTGTTTCTTACTTATTGTTCACATTTTATTTTACAGATCTAACTTAATGAACAACAGGACATATACAGCACTTTTAAACAAGAAGATTAATGTCTAAAATCATATACCTTTCTCCTTAATATGACCACATTAAGCTGGATTGTATGCAGATATAAATGGTGGATCCAAACCTAAAAGCCTACTTTGTAAAAGACAGCTTTTACCAACTGAAATTACTGGAAAAATGATAACATTTAAAAATAAGTTTATAGAACATCTTTAAGGCAGATAACATATTATAATGTAATATTATAAATATATTTTTAAAAATGTATCTTGAGTGAGGAACATAGAATTTATATATATATATATAAATATATATATATATATGTACATACATATGTGTATATACAAATATATATGTACATATGTGTATATATATATATGTTTTTTACATGTATATGTATATGTATGTATGTTAAAGATTTGATTAATCTGAATTATCAATCAACAGCTCATCTTAATGCAATAACAATAGATAATTGAAATTGATGTTTTTACATATAGAAGCGTTCATTTAAAAAAATAAAAAATCCATGAATCATTTTTACCGCCAAACAATTTGTAGTATATTTTGGAAAGATACATTTAATACTTGAGTTCCCAATCTAATCCAAGATCCAGAAAGAATCTGGTGCTCCTTATGTTGCTCTAGAAATCGCCAGATGTACTTGGATGTTCANAAGATAACTTTTAGAAATTGGCACAGGTCTTCCCAAGCTACATTCCTATAAAAGCTGTAATTTAACACAGAATAGATTAGAAGTTGCCATGATATGAATTCAAACAGATTCATTGTTCTATATAAAGTGAACCATTCAAAACAAACCTTGTAGCACCTTTTCGGATAACCAAATCCTTTCTTATTTTTGATTACCATAGACTAACAAGGCTATGCTTCCTTTAATGATCAAAGTCAAGGGAACTTCGTTAGGAATTTGATGTGTCCTTCTTGAATGTGATAGAGCTGTTTGGTGGAAACTTAAGTATAAGATATTATCTCACTAGCTTTTTCTAAACATTCATTGATTTGCTAGATTAGGTCAACCACTGATGCAGCTCGCCAGTGGTGGGATTCAAATAATTCAAAAACCTGTTCTCTGCCCTAATGACCGGCTAGGTAGGTGTGGCTGGGTGGTTATGTGACAGTGTGTGTGTGTGGCCAACTCAATATCACTCACATCAAATGGCCTCTCCTTGCCATGCCTGGCCAAACCTTGCCCCTCCCCTCCCAGCCACTCCTTGTCATGCCTGGCTGCTGACCACACTGGAATGAGCAGTTTTCAAATAAAAAGAATGCTCACCTTGTGCAAATAATTAACAAATATCTTGACTTCAGGTTTGATGCATCTTGCAAAGTATTACTGTTCATTCTAGTCTCCTTTCCTACCAATAGGTCCATCTCAGATTGTAATTTGCTACAACCTCTCTTGTCTTTTGCATCATTCTGTGGGAGATTATTCTGAAATTTATCGGTGAGCTTTGCAAGTTCGTTTCCTCCAACCCTTTTTTTGCATGCAATTATTACAAGTTATTTTTGACATTCCTTCCTCCTTTTTAAACATAGTAGTGGTTAAGGTGCTAGCCTAGAAACCAATAGACTCTGAGTTCTAGTCCCATTTTAGGCTTGGAAAAATGGCTGAGTTACCAGTCACTCTCTCCCAGCCCAAAGCACTTCTTAGATTGTGGTTGTGGGGAATCTAAGAGGAGGAAGGAATATTAGATAAGTTCTCCACCTTGAGTTCCTTATAAAGTAATAAAGAAAAGTTAAACATCTAACAAAATAAATCATTTGTGAAATGATGTTCTTCTAAAGGAGAAGGGGTCAGTGGTAGGCTACTGCCAGTTTGGACTGGTTTTTGCAAACCAGCAGTTCCAACCATCAATTGGTCCTGCCCACCCATCCCCGCTCTATCCTGTCCTATATTTTCTTCTTTCTGGCTAAGCTGAGTTGTGAGGCACAGCTGATTTCCATGCCTCAGTTGTTCTACTTACCGGGGCTGCTCTAGAAGGTAAGCAGGTGAGCTTTAAATTGCTGTATTTTGAATGCTGCATGAAGCTTGCGCTTACAGAATCGGTTGTTAAACTGGTTGCACTCCATCACTGGAAGGGGTACTGACAGCCTTGTCACATGCTACTTGCTACCTTGTCACTACTGCATTTATTTCATTTGTATCCACTTCATTTTTCTCAACTTTTTGGTTTATTCTTCAATAAAGGCATAGCCTGTGAAATTCTTACCTGTCTCACATGCCAGGTTTATGTGAGAAAATACCAGGTAAACACATCCATGTGACTGACAGGCAATGGCAGCAGAAACCACTAAGCAGCTACATTAAGACAGAAAGGTGGAGACACCAGGTTGCAAAAATCCGATGATCTCAGGGAGAAAAGAACTGAGACATCAATCTTTCATCAAACTGGCATAACCTAGTCAACTACAGAAAGACAGGGAAATCATCCCTCTTTTATGTGCTGTTTCCATTGGAAAGTTTCAAACTGACAGTGCAAAAATTGCTCCAGTTCTACAATACTGGTAATCTTTTTAATGATCTTTCACTTTTTATGTAGAGAAGTGCTTGCAAGATTTAAAAAGCAAATTCAACCATGCTCTTTTTTCCATTGAATCAATTTTGCCAAACATCTCCCCAACTCACAATAAAATAGCACTCACAAAATAACACTATTCCAATATTTGAGGGGCTCCTAGAAAAATGAGGTGGGGGTCCATCTATTTTCAAAAATACTAGAATGCATGACAAGAAACAATGCATGTAAACTAACCAAAGAGAAAAGCAACCTAGGACTGAAGAGAAATTTCCTAAGGGTGAGACCAATCAACCAGTGAAATAGCTTGCTTTCAGAAGTTGTGGGTGCTTCATCACTGGAGAAGTTGTGGGTGCTCCATCACTAGAGGCTTTCAAAAAGAGTGAGGGAAGTACACCCCAAAAGGACAGTGCCAGGA
>BHFT01033037.1:0-28285 GCA_004320025.1 Laticauda laticaudata
TGAACCAATCCCTTTTCGTTCTAAGTACCCAATCAGAATGTATTATTTGAAGCCAGTTATTTGCATACAGAACATATACAAAGTATAAATTAACTTTGCACCTAAATATTAACATGACATTAGCTATTAATTAGTATCATGCTGTATTTGCTACCTATATTTTTCAGAGAACTCTGGTTTATTAAAGTCCTTGCCCTTAAATACAGAGGACAAAATGAGTTCCTGTGAATGGAAGATTACACATAATCCCACCTTTATTATTGTTTATAAATAACTCAACATAGTGAACATACCCAATACTTCTTCCATCTCCTATTTTCCTCATAGAAACCCTGTGAGATGAATTGGGCTGATAGACACCCTAGGGTCACCCAGCTGGCTTTCATGGCTAGGACAGGACTAGAACTAACCACTCCTAGTTTTTAGCCTGATACTTTAACAAACTGGATGTTTGTTAAGATTGCTATTAATGTGTATAGTTATAATGGAGCTGTTCATGCTTTGAAAATGATTTAAATATCATTTATGCAGTACAGCTGAAGTTTACATGGATTTGAGATTTCTTTGACATGCTTATTCAGCTTGGATTGTTTTAGATATATTTCTGTGAATATCCTCTACTCTGGTACTACTCTTCTTGGTTCTGCTATGTTATTCACCTTTCAAATCTTGGCTATACAAGGAGCAGAGAAGAGAATCGGTGGCTGAAAGGTTCTTTCCCTTCTGAATTTCACATATCATGACTTTCATGAATGTACTTTGCCAGATCTCTCAAAATCTCATATTGGCCAGGAGATGAAGACTAAGGGAGAGGACCTCTTCAGCTTTAATGAAGCCAACCCAGGCCAAGTCATGAAAAAGAAATGAAAAGAGATGTTGAAAAGGTCAGCTGGAGAGCAGTGTGGCTTTCTAATTTAGAAGTAGATCCAGGAAAGAAAGAAAAAACTTTCCAAGAAAATGGTTGTTGGAGGGTGAGCGAGGGTAGATTTATTTTCTTAACTTGTCAAAATTAAGTTATAGTGTTTCATTGTGTCTACTTACTTCCAGCATAAACACAGCTCTTATAAAGGCAAATCTGAATCTCAACAATATGAAAAGTAGAACTGTAAATACAGCCACCTGCTTTTTATGTTGTATTTGTGATGATCGCATTGATTTTATGTTAGTCTTCCTCAGATTTTCTTTCCCCAGTTTCAAACTTGTTATTCACAGATTATTTTCATTAATTATTACCTCAAGTAATTTATACACTGTTGCACTATTAATTTACACCTTAGCTTTCAGAGCAAGAACCAGAAATGTTTATTCCCAGACATTTCATTCATTAAGTGATACTTCAATGAAGCGAACAGTATGTTCTTTAATTTAGCCTTAAACTGCTAATACACTAAATATTTTAACTTCTCAGAGTAAGACATGGGAGAGATTACTGCCATAGTTGCTATTCCTTAAAACATTTTCTGAATATTAAAATCTCTGTGGTTAACATGTTTATACTACACATCACATTTACATAAGAATGAATGCATTGGGTTAGTGGGGTCATTCCTCACTGCAGGGACATGGGGCTTGTTTAGTAGTCACTGAACCAGTAATAACACCGGTTGAATCCCACTCCTGCAGGTAGGACATTGCAGTAGATAATTTTATGCACTACACTTAGATTGGACGGAAGGCAGTGTAGTTCTTGGTTGTCCAGGTCTAAAATTTCAAGTCTGGTGGCATAAGGTATTCTGCTACGAGTAGAGGAATGGAGAACTCTTCTTGTGAAATATTTCTGGACTTTCTTGTCTGTATTAATATCTGATATGTAATGCGGGTTCCAGACGAGCTGATGAGTACAGCTGATGAGCTGTATTCAAGAATTGGTCTAACAAATGTTTTGTATGTTCTAATTAGTAGTGCGATATTACCAGAGAAAAAGCTACGCAGGATTAGGTTAACAACTCTTAATGCCTTTTTGACTATATAGTTACAGTGAGCTCCAGCACTTAGATCATTAGAGATGAGTACTCCAAGGTCCTTGACATAGTGGGGGTCAGCAACAAGGTCTTGACTATCCAGCTTGTATTTTATTTTCTGATTTATTTTGCCAATATGTAAGACAGAGCATTTGTTTGTTGAGATTTGAAGTTGCCACTTGTTTGACCATTCTGAAACATAGTNCATCATCAGCGAAGAGAACGCAGTTGCTCTTGATATGATCACAGAGGTCATTTATGTAGAGTATAAAGAGAGTTGGTCCTAGAACACTGCCTTGGGGGACACAATTGTTGACAGGTACAGCGTTTGATAAGTTCTTGAAGAAATGGACAGGTCTTTTCTCTGTGAATTTAGACACCACTTTAATGATTTTTTAAGGTAGCCAGCGAGGTAATCTGTGGTTGAATCCATACTGGACTGCCAACATTGTTGACAGAGGGAATTGTGCCTTCAGCCTTGAAGGAGGCAGTGGAGGGTTCCCTTCTCAAGAGACTAACCTTGGGCCAAAGGATTTTGGACAGGTATCATCATGCCTCCAACCTTCCCTTTTTTGGAAAGTTTGTTAAGAAAAGTGGTCAGACTGCAGTAACAGAGAACTTTAGACCCATTTCAGTTAAGTTTCAGATTCAGTCTTAAAATAGCCTTGCTCACACTTGTGGACCTATAGCAGAGCTAGGATAAAGATGGTACATTTATCCAGTGTTTCTTAATCTTCAGTGGTGGATGTCCATGCCTTCATGATGTCCTTTCTTTCCTGTGACATCTGATGTAATCTTATGTCCTAGAGACACGATGACCCACTCTGGTCCAGTTTTATTTATCACATTTCCCAAGATTAGTATTAACTGGTTAACAGTATTAACCAGAAAAAGATTTATTCAGAAATATTGGGGTATTGAGGAAACAAATTCTCTTTTTGGAATTTGAACTACTTTTGGGGGGGAAATGTTTTGTGTTTTTTTTTTGTAATAATGAGGTTCATCTTTTTAGCTTTGCCTTTGTCTTCACTGTAGCTAAAGACATAATAGGATTTCATCCTTGGGAAGTGAAAAGATGATTACTCTATAGCCATGTAAGTTCTTAATTAAGAATTAATTATATTTTTATCCCTGCTTTTTTCCTGAAGAACTTGGGATAACTTATACAGTTCCCCTCATTTTAGTCTCACAATAACTGATGACAAATAGGCTGTGATCTAGAGACCAATTCAAGGTTACCCAATGAACTTCATGGTTCAATACAGTTTTGAATGAGGCTTTTGTTAGTATTGATCCATGACCAATTGTGTTGTTAAGCACTAGAAAGCAAGAATGGAAGGTATGACTTAATCTGCATATTATCTATAATAAGGAAAGGCTTATTGTTAACTTATTTTCTTACTGTTCAAAAGAACAATATATATGGACAAGCAGGTAGCTTTAATTCATCTTCAGATAGCATACAGATATTTCTCTCATATATATAATTAAGTAGAAATCCAAGTCTTCTTTGTCTCATACTCTGTGTAAGTGTTGTGTGTGTCTATATGGAGACCAAATTTACATGTTTTGTAATCTTCATTTGGAGGAAAGTCAGAATACAAATGCAGCATTATCATCACAGAGACTGGCAGTGATGTCACTGGCTGCACTGAGATAGCAGTCCTTGGGAACATTTTCCATTCAGGTGACCTAGGTAGGATGTGTGTCTCTATACACACACAGTCATTTTTTCTACATAGTGAAATTTGTTCCTTTGATCATAAACCCTCTGAAAAATGATTAGTTTCTGCCAAAAGTACTTTCCGACTGTAACTGTAATATAAGGGACATATATCACATGGGAAAAATAAGTAAATCTGAACTATCAGAAAATGTTAGCAAAGGCATAATTTTTTACACTCTTCAATCAATCATTTAGTTATTGATTATATTTATTTTGTGTTCACTGGAGAGCTTGCTATCTTTCAGAATTAATTGGATACAAAGACAGAATGCATTTCTGAGACTGTAAGTACATAATTGAACTCTACAACAGTCCTTAAAAATCTATGTACCAGAATAATACACTTGTTAAGACTTGTCAGTGGCGAGATGTAATTAGGTAGAAGTAATGAGTCCTCTGTTACTTACCTCTAAGTAAATATTTGCGGAATGATTTCCCTGATGTCACTCTCTGGTTGTCAAGGACTGGCACACCCGATGCACCCATACATCTGTCTAAAAAAAAAAAAAATCCCAGAGAGTTTAACATGATTTAAATAATAGGATTAGCATAATAATTAAGATTTGTAATTAATGTGTTTTACTGACGAATTAGAGAATATCCAGTCCACAAAACTGCCTCTGAGCTTGGCTGGTAGTATGCTGTAAACTAAGAAATACAAAAAGTGCAGCAAGAAAAGGCAGACATTTTTTTTCCCTCAGTGATTCCACTACCACAAAAAAATTGTTATTGAAACATGAATCTTTAGTATGGGCACTGTGCATCACAGATAAAAGGTCTGAGACTTGAGAGGAGTTCAGCACTGGCCTTGAAGAAGAAAGAAGTAAGAAAGGGGAAACAGTTGCTCACACACAGAAAGTGGGAAGCATGAGAAAAAGATTGTGTGGCTTAAGTATCATATCCTTAATTAGGGACAGTGAAAGTTTTCAAACCCCATTAATGTATCTTACAACAATAATCCAACATTCTTAGGATATTTCAGTGTCTGTTTCTTGATTTGACCTACCTCAAAACTCTTTGATGCCAAGTAAGGGTGGGATGTTTGTTCCTACTGTGCATGTTTGCAGATGAGTTCCTTCCCCCTCAGTTGCTTTTTACTTACTGCAGGAGCTACATGTAAGAGAATGCTATGTTACTATTTAGAACTAAGATAGGGGTAGCTTTTATGTTCTTTCTTTTATTTCCCTAAATGTTGCTTTTTTTTCCTCATTATCTTGTTTAAAATTCTACTGACAAAACAGTTGGTGAGAATGTTGTAGATATGGGTTCCGTTCTCAAATCATTTCTGTGATCTTCAAGACTTATTTTTGTAAACACTTTAAGTGTAGCTATTGCTCTTTGCCCAATATGTTTTAGAAAGACATATAAAATGTTGAATTCATTCTGAAAATCTCATTAAGAAATAATGAGACTATCGGTTTTCATATCTCATGACTGTTTGGAAGAGGTCACTGTTAGCTAGGAGACTGCCTGATTCCCCATTGGGTCTCTTGCTTTCAGAATTAATTGCTCCAAATTTTTGATACCACTTTTGATAAGGTGGTACTCCTCAGAGTCCTCAGCAATCACCAAGAGAGGGCTTTCTTGCCTATACCTGGATGCTCACTATATACAAGAAATTGAAAGGAAACTGACATTGTAAGAAGCATTGTTAGGGGAAGAAATGTTTTAACACTTTCATGCCAACACCAACAACAATATTAGCTTCCTGTTCTACTCAGCCTTGTGATATGTGAAAAGACTAGTGGGATGCCAACACCATCCCAGTACTCATTTTATACATCACAAGGCTGAGTACATAGTGTTTTAGCCCATACCTATTAGTTTAGTCTTTTAGCATGCAACAAGTGATTTCTTTCTGTTACAATATTTGGAGACATGATATTCTTGGTTCTGAAATTCATATACTAGAACCATTCGCCCGACAATCATAGACAAGACAGAACTTTACCATCTTTCAGAGACATCTCAGACTCCAATTTCTCATATATCTTATCTGCAATACAGTGGTAGTTAATACTGTTTTTTCTGCTCCTCGTGATGGCTTTGAAATCATTACCAACTGAACTGAAAATCATTTGACTGGGATAAATGTTGTAATACCATTCATCCTATCATTGCCCTGTGTATCCCAATATTATGCATCTTTCATTTCTTGTGCAGATTTTCCTCTCACCATTTGAAGATCTATAGAAACAATATCTGCTGCAGCCAATGGGCTGACCATTTTTGTCTGTAGTTTTACAGAGAGCTCAGTTACATTAATTCAGCAACTCTAAATGTCCATACACATTTTGGCTTTTGATACTTCACCATTTGAAGCAACATCTTCTGGTTCCAAACATCATCAGTTGAGTTTGGAGGAACTTTCTTAGTCAGCCAGTCAATCTGGTTATGATGCCAGGATTAGGACTAGTCTTTAAGACTCACAAGTGGAGAAACTGTTGCCCATAGCAAGATCTTTCAAAAATACCATCACTAGTTGCCAAAAATGTTTTCTAGATGTTTTCTTGTTTTTTTTCTGATGAGGGGATAGATGGGAAACAGACCTCACCAAGCTTGCAGGAATAACTAACACTCAAGAAGATGGGCTTAAGATACAGAAAGTTCTTGAGAAACTTGAACGTTGGGCACTATCTAACAAAATAAAGTTCAATGGTGAAAAAAGTAAGGTTCTACATTTAGGCAAGAAAAACCAAATACACAGGTATACTATCAGCTATACCTGGCTCAATAGTAGTAACTGAGAGGGATCTTAGAGTCCTAATGTACAATCACTTAAATATGAGCCAGCAGTATGCTGCAGCTGCCAAAAAATCCAATGCAGTCTTAGACTGCATGAACATAGTGATAGAATCAAGATAATGTAAAATGTTAATATCACTCTATAATGAAGACTGCATTTGGAATACTGCATCCAGCATATTATAAAAAAAGATCTTGAGTCTCTGGAACATATAAAGAACAGTTGCTGGTATTGGGTAGGTCTAGTTAAATGCAAAGAAGGACTAGGGGTGGCATGATATCAGTGTTCCAATATCTAAGGGACTTCCACAAAGAAGAGGGAGTTGCTCTGTTCTCCAAGGCATCTGAAGGCAGGACAAGAAGCAATGGATGGAAACTAATCAAGGAGGGAAGCTACTTGAAATTAAGAAGAAATTTCCTGACAGAACAATTAATCAATGGAACAACTTCCCTCAAAAAGTGAATGTTCCAACACTAGAAGTTGTTAAGAAGAGATTGGACAACCATGAGTCTGAAAACATACAGAGTTTCCTCTCTGAGCAGCAGGTTGGACTAGAAATCCTCCAAGGTCCATTCCAACTCTGTTATTCTGCATTATGTATCTTATATATGTACTTCCAGTGATAACACATGAAATCATTTGCAGAAATCTGCTTCTATGTTGGGTGTCATGGGATGCATGGGAAGTTTAGATAAACTTGATTGGTATTCATTCAGTATCTGTATTGTTTCACCCAACAACTTACTATTTGGTTATCTAAAGGATATGCTGGATCTCTGAAAAATAAAGAGGGACAAAATTCAGTGCGATAAGGCATCACTCTTAATAGTTGCTCTCCTGTTCTATATTGGAATTAATTGAGTGTATCTGAAACAATATCAGGTAGAGGAGATTTTATTTCACACTGAATGAGAAAAGAAGCCTGAGCACTCTCTTTGTTTATAGGTTTTAGTTTATTTATTGAAGACGTTAGACTTCGATGGCAGACAGTTATGAATCACAGGACTGTTCGAGAAAATATAAAACCATATATAAAAACTATAATTTTAAATTGACAATCTTGTAAATCCTAAGACTGATGGTATTACGTGTGCAAGACATAAAAAGGATGCCACCTAATATAAAAAACAGACAGAATTATATTCTCAATATTATCTTTCTTGTAGTCAACTTTCCCACCCAACTTTCCTGGTAGGAGGAACTCTATCTGACAATTATAGAAGTGATTACTGATTTGTTATTGATTTGTCATCCATCACATCAATATATATTTGATGGTTCACATGGTGTTTATAAACTTCCATGTTCCATTGTGGACCTTCCATTTGGTTCCTTTTATTATACAATATTCTGGGACATGGGAATCTCTTACAATAGGTATGTGGTTCTTGACCATAATCCTGAACAGTTACACCTTTGAGATCTTGACCTTCTTACACTTGAACTATTTTTATCCTTCTCTTCTTCTGGGACCATGTCTGGAAAGGATATGTGCCATGCTGAACAAAAGGATGGTTCACTGGCCAATAACTTTTCATCTTCAGAAGTTGCACATAAAAGTACGATGGGGAAATACAGCTGGTTTAAAGGGCCTGTCACATAGGCCGACGGATGCAAAAAGTATGTAAATCCATCCGTCTGTTATCCACTGTCAAAAGTGGCCCACAAATTTTGCATAAAACAGAGCAGACAACAACGGAAAGGAAGCCGGACAGGGAGAGGAACGTACCGCAGGATGTAAAGCGGATGCCTCCATGGCAGCCTAGGCGGTAAAGCAGATGGAAAAGGCGGATGGCACATCCGCAGCGGCTTCTGGGGGGAGCACTAGTGGACGCGCACGATCGGGAAGGAAGCGGATGCAGAGCGAGAATGATCGGATGCAGAGCGGACGCACTAGCGATGCCTAGCGGATGCAAAGCGTTCACTGCGCATGAGCGAGGAGGATGCATTGCAATCAAGCCCGGGATATGAAAAGGAGCACGCTCTCGCAAAGCAGGTCACATGGGCTCAGGAGGAAAGACCTGCTGCCAGACGCATGCTTCCAGCCAACAACCATGGGGAAGAAGAGGAAGCCTGTGCCATTTCTGCCAGCCCTGGGCAAGCAGGACAGGGCCTACCATCCCCCACACGCCCTGGCGCTGACTTCTGGCTTCTGACTTGGCTATCTGCCTGCTTTTGGCTGACTCTGCTGGTGGCTTGGCTTCTGCTGGTGCTTACTCTGCTGGTGACTGTAGCTCCTGGTGCTGGTCGCTTCTGCTGGTGCCTTACTCTGCGTGGTGCTATCGCTCTGCTGAATGCCTGTACTCTGCGTGCTATGTGCTGCTATACTCGGTGCTGATGCTTGCTGTGCTTATCTGTTGCTAGCTACTGGCTGTGGTTGTTTGTGGCTGGTTGCCCTAAAGCTGCTGTGTGGTGGGGTGAGAGCCCCTAGAACTCCAAGCCCGGTTCTGATGAGGGCCCAGATAGGCCCTGCCTAGAGGAGAGGGTAAGAGGTCAATTAATCCACTGCGAAGTAGGGAGAGGAGGCAGTACTCCATCGAACGAGGAACATGAGATGAGGTGCTCGAAATCGGACTGATAGGAGACGTAGTACCTATGGCGGAAGAAGGGACACAGGCTTGCATCAGAGACACAAGAGGAGAGCAGGCGGCTTGGAGAGAGAGAGCGGATGAGCCCTGGTGCTACAGCATTCGGAGGTTCCATCCTCGGGATGGTGGAAGCAACATAGCAACACGTGGTACGGAAACGACTGCATCACCTGAAGAGTCTTGGCTGGAAAGGCGTGCCTGCGGCGGTCAATGCTCACCAAGACTGGGGAACGACATACGTGATGGCCAGAGTTGACAGTCTTCTTGGAGGGTGAGCATCCGCACACCGTTACGAGGAGCAGCCTCTCTGTCCTTACGACCTCATCTACTCGGGCAGCCAACTTAGAGAGCCAGTCCCTCTTCTGGCCAGAGTCCAGCTCCTGTGTCCAGTGCAGGTATCTTTTGGGAGCGGCCCGCACAGTTACTGGACAGACCCCCCACAGCTGCACTCAACTCAGCCACCCGTGGTAGGACACGTGGAGGACCCCCTAGAACACAGTGGGAGGCAAGGGCGAAGAGGCCTGACAGCCATAGAAGCCAGAGCGCACACCAATTAAGTTCCAAGTATAATAGGACCCAGCTCCACCACTCCACAGAAAAACAGGGTGAGACGAGGCATGACCAGGAGGGGATGAGCCACACTGTTCACTGCTGGAAGGATCAGGGACACCATAGTCATGGAATAGATCAAGCAGGTAGATCTCTCCATCTCTCAGCCTGATTTAACAGTAATGACAATCAGACATGCGACATCATAACCATCACCGAAAAGCCCCTTCCATACACCTTAAGCGTCACACAGACCCTATGCGACACTGTCGCGATCCACAGTAACCACAAGGAGTCGATAAGGGAAGGACATAGGTCTTTTCTGCACACCCCTCTATACACGAGCCGCACGCTGAACACTGCTCACAACGCATCCAGGTCCTGTCCTTCAGCCACATCGGATAATAAGGTGATTCACCGCCACTTCCAACGGCCTTTCCAACAGGCCCTACATCCTACCAGCAAGCTCAGGGCTACCCAGAGAAGTTCACAGCAGCACAGGCAGCCCCTTCCCAGTTCAGGCAGACAGGTAAACAATTACGTTACGCACGATGCCGTACAGATGCCACACCACGTGGGGTGAGAGATGGCGCCACACTCGCTCCACCTGCAGACCAGACTAGCCCCAACTACACCCTCCTTCTGTACCCCGCACAGCCAAGGGCCGGGCCCTAGAACATCTGTCCATTCGGTCTTGGACTCTGCTGACAACCACCATGTCATGGAGGAAGGGGTGTCAACGATAACGGGACTGAGCCCAGCTCCTCTGAGAGCTTCCTCCACACATCATACCCCTGTTGTCCTCCCTCCTTGGTAGTCCGGGGCCATAGGCAGCCCCCAATGGGCATCTCAGACCAGCACTTCCCAGCAGCAGCCACCTCACACAGCACCTGGACCCTTCACTCCCTGCGATGTATTGGGAACGCGACTCAGAGTGACTGAGAAAGAAGTGTCAGAGACTGGGTTGGCTCCTGTTGACTTTATCTTTGATTGGGAGACCAGCTTATTGGGCTCATTTGCTTTTACAGTTTGTTATTTAATAAAAGTTTATCTCTTTGCTTCACAACGACTTTGGTTAGTTCTGGTTTAGGATAAAAGGGTCTGGTGAAACTTTTTAGAAACTGGCTTAAGCCTTTGCATGCTGTGGGATGGGTAAGGATATGCAGTGGGTTTTTGGGCGGAGGGGATACCTGTTGGATGGAGGTAACAGCTGTTGGGATGGGTTGGATACCGTGTGGGGCTGGGTTTGTTGAATAGATGTGGGATAAGATAAAGCCACACAGTGCGAGCGATAGTGGGAACTGTAATGGGTCCACCATCCCCAGGTGCCACGACCTATGGCCCTTTATTATCAATACAATTGCCAATCATTCATCTAACCAACATTTTAAACATAAACACACTCTTTATTAAATGCCCTGTTCATTGTAGGCCACTCAAATACATGGCACAAGTCTCATCAGATGTGAACTGAAAGACAAGGCGAAGGAACAATCCATTAAGCATCTACCATTCCACTGTCTTGCCCACTCCACTGCTTCCAAGCTGTTGGGTGAGGAGCAGACCCTGATGTATTGCAGAGTTTGCAACCCAGTGTTTTCAGGAGTTTGCGCTGCCTTCTTCCGTTCACGTGAATCTCCTGTTGGGGCCTTGCACATCCACAAGGTGTGGGAGGTAGCTATCACAGGTTGTTGGCCCTTGCTCCCCTATTCCACCAGTGCTCCATGTCCATTGCCTTGTTGGAGTCCCACGAGCGCGTGTTTGCAACAGCTAGGTAAGCGGGTGCGCATGAGATTGTGCAAGGATGCAGCAAGCTTCCACGATGTTTCCTTCCAACTGGTACGTGGGCGATGCCTGCAATGGGTGAGAGTACCTGGAACGCTGTTGGTCCCAGGAATGCGAAAGAGGTGGTTCGCCTCCGGACCACCCGCGCTTGCCTGACAGCCTGTAGTTGGAGATGCCTTTTGACAGGTGGAGTGTATCTGGAACTGTAGGGCTTGCATGAGGAGGTTCTGGATGTGGAGAAGGAATCATAACCCCCCGACGATGAAATGTAGGGCACAATCTTTGCGTGTGGTTTGGGCAGGGGGTACTGGATCTTGGGAAGGCCATGATGAGGTTGCGTTCCAAGCCCTCCTTGAGATGAACTGCGACGTTTGTATCCGGAGCATCTGAACATGAGCGTTGCTGAAGCACTCGTATGTACACCATGAACTGGCAGCATCAACCAATGGGGCGAGAGGATGATGCTGAAGAAGCCCTTGTAGTTGTGATAGTGGACCCTGAGTTGGCTGGCGCTTTGGCAGGCCCCGTGCTTCCCATCTAGTGGCTCCAACGGTGGGTGGAGTTCACTTCTGATAACCCACTGCTCTGCAACTTTCTTCAGGCTTCTTCAAGTGGAGGGGCATGGAGGTGCTTCCTCTCTGGTATTCTTCGATGATGGCCTGCCACCACTTCTCTGACCACAATCTGAGGGTGTTGGTTTGGCACCCTCCAGGCGTACTGCATGCTCCTGTACGTGGTCCCGGAGTCCCAGTGGCAGCAGAGTCAGTGCCCACCATTCAGTCCAGGGTTACAGGCTGGGCGCGGAAGTTTTGTGTTTGGCCTTTGGTACCTGGTCTCAGCCCTCCAAAACTTCGTCCAAAACATGGCTGGTGGGCATCTCATGAGTTCTGGAATGCACGAGGGTCTTTCGTTCCTTCAGCTCCACCATCAGCTTGTTATAGCAGCCCGTACCGGCTCTTCTCGCAATCCCATCTCGGACACCAGACACTTCTTGGACGCCTCTTTTCTCTGCGTAGAACAGGTGAAAGAGCCTGTAGAGGGCTTCACACTATTGTAGAAAACGATGGCGGCTTACCACAAGGAGTTGTGCAACGATCCATGGGGACGATGACTGGATGCTGTCGGAAGAGCAAGAGCAAGATGAAGGGCTGAAGGAGGTCTGCACCACCAGGGCTGCTGGACTGAAAAGTGAGATCCAGGTGATTTTCTCCCCCTTTTTTATCGGAATATAGGTTTTCCCGCTGGTGTCCTTTTGCATCCTCTTGACACCTGCAGACATCCTAAAATCCGAGATACGTCCCTATAACGAAACGTTTTTTCGCGTTTTAATCGCTTTGTAATGCAAGCTGCATCACTTTTCATACCCTTTCTACTGTCCGTAGCTACTGACGCTCCGTGTCCATTCTGCAATCCGTTCTCGCTCCTCCGCTGTTGTCCGTTGCGTTTCGCTTCCTCCCTGTGTCCGTTTTCCGCTGGAGTGGATGTGAGTTGCGTGGATGCGCAGCGGATGCCTGGCGGATATAGCGGACACGTAACGGATGACGACGGACGTATAATGGATGTTCCCCGTATGCGTAGCGGATGTATAACGGAAGCCTTGGATACTTTATCTGCTCAAAAAGTTTTGTGCAGCTCAAAACTTTTTGAGCGGATGAAATCACATTAGAGGGATGCTGGACGGATAGAGAGTATGAAAAACGGACGCAGTGAGTTCAGAATGGATGCATCGCGTTTACCAACAGATGTCAAGTGTTTCTCTCCATTTTACATCCTCTTTCCATCTGTTGGTGCTGTGTGACATGGGCTTTAGATTTTGTTTATGTCTCAATGATGACCTCCATGTTGGAAAGTCCCAGTGGAGAGATTGATTTGCATCTATGGATTTTGATGATTCAAACTTACACATTGTAATCTGTCTCTGACAAAAGATGCATCATCACTTTATGCTACCATGGTCTTCTTGGAGTTAGAGAACAATGTGAAACTTTGCCTTTCATAGTCTGGCTTCCAGCCAATATAGACAGATTCTTCTGCTAATGAGCAGAATCCAGAACAGGTGGCTAATCATACTGATAATGATAAGATGCCAAAAGACCTTGTCAAAATGCCAAGTATGAAGAGAAGGGTACAAGAAAAAATGAATGAAATATTTATGTGTGCCTTTGGAAAGAATTGCTTGCCAATTTCTAGAATTTTGTAGAATTATGGTGAGATCTACTTTAAACAATTGATTAACAATTGTTTTGCTTTGTTGGAAACATCTTTGCTTGAGTCTCCTGTAATAATATTCCTGGGATATCATGGCTTCTTTTATCTTGTATTTATCTGAGTTTTTTTTCAATCTTTCACCTGACTTGGATAGTTATTCTATAATTATTATCCTATAGTTATTACAGCTTTGCTCCAGGTTTAGACCTTGTACTCTTGCACAAGATGGGATTTCTCCTATGACTGATACAGCTTCAAATTGTGGTTTGGCTGATCCAAGATTATGGTTTAGGACTCCCTGCATTTGTGTCAGTTCTGCAGTTTTTAAACTGTGTTTTCTTATCCCCTTTGCAATGTCATCTGTACACACAGACTCTTTATCCTGACACAAACAATAGTCCATTAACATTTGCCCAAGCACACTTTATCTGTATCTCAGCAAACCTTTGTGGCTGAGACAGCCCAAGGACAGTTTAAAGTGCTATGCTCCAGATATGGTATTTTCCCTACTATACCAAGGAAAGATATTATGTGCAGAAAACCTAGGTTGTACATTATCGTGGAAGCCTGAAACAACATGTTTATGTGCATCCAATTGCTTATGCTAGTATCGTGTGGTACATGTGGAACCATGCTCTGACTACTGTTACCACATGGAATCAGCGTAGCACACAAGCCAATTAAAACCCTTCAATGCATCCTAAGTAAGCCTAAAAGACTCAGCAGCTCCAGAAGAAAAACCAGGAGTTATCTACAATATGTAGCGTAATGACTGCAGCAGCTACTATGTAAAGCAAGTAGGCAGACTTGCAGAACTCATCCGTGAATTCCAACTAGCAGTCAGAAAACATGATGAAAACTCTTAATTCCAAGATTAACATCAGACCAATAATCAAATAAACAAGATTCCAATCAGGGAACTGCCAAACAAGCCAACAATAAACAGACCAACCAAGACCACCCCCACCAACATTGACAGAGCAAGCCATTAGAATATAAACTGAGAATAAACCCCACCCCTTATTAGCGCTGATGATGTTACCTAATTTGAGCAATGAAAATTTCCAAGAAAATGATCAATCTCAGAGAACACCAAGGACCCCTCATTTCAACCCTGAGCTACAAACACTCTCCTTTTTTGGAGAATACTATTCTCTTCAGCCTGGTCCTTGATCTCTTTGCGCACATTACAGTAACATAACCTCTGTGAGTGCGGAAGAATTAAAAAAAAACCTAGATTTGGATTAGCCAGAGGAAAATACTAGAATCAAAACATGAATCTGTTGCTATACAGAAATTTATTCGCTTGAAGTTAGAGTTGTTCGTTGGCTTGCTCATTAATCTGGCATCCATAAAACTTAGTCTGTAAACTGACTTATGTGATTATTTGATGAGGCACCAGCAACCGTGTTCCTCACTGGTTAATCGGAAAACAATAATCTCATTTTTTTCAGTAGCCATAAGGAACCTAACACTTGTATCGGGAAGAAGATGAATAATTTTGAGTAAAAGTAATTAAGCTTTTCTTGATTGCTCACTTATGTACTTAAAAATAAGCTATTACGAGAGATGTTTTCCTCCAGATACCAAATAATTTACTCTTCAGGTTCCTGGAGAGTTTGTTGTCATTGCATGATCTATTTGTCCTCATTGCAGTACCGAACCAAATATTTTGTAGAACAGTAGATCATTTTTTTAAGGTACCATACCATTTGAAATTGCAATTAGTATTAAATAAGTGTCAGGCACAAGAAATATCAGGAGTATGAGTATAATCACTAGAAGCTTGTTGCATCTTAATAGGGAAAAATACAAGCAAGGAAGATTCTTCAGGTTAAGGAAATCTCACCTATTTTCATGACCTGCCCAGTCATATTATTATGAAATGTTTTTGAAAGTTCTTGAATATGCATGAGATAATCATGAATATTTATCTTAATTTTGCTTGAGGAATTAACTCTAATATTCAAGTTGTAATGAACTCCATTAGGAGAGCATCAGGCAGGATTTATTAAACTCCTGAAGAATGATACTAGAAGAAGTGGTGGCACAGCATTGTCTTCTCTAATACTTATGGTTGCTATACAATTCTGTTGGATTTTCAGTGCATTGTCTTCTCTAATACTTATGTTATGGTTGCTATGCAATCCTGTTGGATTTTCACTCTTCCAACAGCAACCATAACATAAGTATTAGAGAAGACAATACAGTCCTACCACACCTTCTAGTGTCATTCTTCACGACAGTTTAATAAATTCTGCCTGATGCTCTCCTGATACAGTTTATTACAACTTGGATGTATACAAACAGAGATACTCTTGTATGTATTTTTGTGGAATGGATTTGTTGAGATAAACTACAGGAAGCAATTATGTACAATTGGGGCCATCAGGAATGTTTTGTTAATCCCATATTGATGTGAATTGATATGGGCTAGCTCATTAAAAGATGATACAAAATCATACTGTAATTTTTAGCACAATAATAAAAATACCAAGAAATAGAAAATATAGATGCTAGGCAAATGCACTACTTACTAAGCATAATATGCCTAAAACTTATTATTTGTAAAATAATAATTGCAACCTTGACTAAGTCATTTGCCAGGGTAGTCAGATAGGAAAGATTTTGCTATTAACTGGCTTCTCTTTACTTTTTATCATTTCTTTTTTACTTTGTCTTTATTCTTTTTCATTTATGTAAAATTGATCAGGGGGCTGTGGATAACTTTCTTAAATAATAAGTTTCAGTAGAGAAGGTATCAGTGCAGCAGTGAAACATTTCCTGTTTGCATTTCCAATGTCATCCTTGGAAAAAACTAGTTATCAAAGAAATGAATGAATTCCCTCTTTGGATTTTGGACAGTTACAGTAATGTTATATATCTATTTTTGTCTCACTTGAATATTCTCTATTTCATTGTTATCTGAAGCATAGTATGAGTATTTGACATGAACTTGGAATTAGATAAAATTTGTTTCTGTCATTTATAATTATCCATTTTCTCCTGTTAAAATCTCTCCAAAAATTGTGATGTCATCTAATTTTTAAAAGGGGAAATAATATTATATACCAATCTAATGCAATCTTGACCATTGGAAGGGTATATTGTTTAACAGATGGATACTGTAAAATCTTGAGTCAGAGGTGGTATTTGCCGGTTCTCCAAACTACTCAAAATTTCCTCTACTGGTTCTCCAGAACTGGTCAGAACCTGCTGAATACCACCTCTGCTATGAGGTATAAATTCTGCTTCATAGATTAGCCTTATATGTGAACCAGATCACTCAGCACATCCCAGAAATCAAATGTTATTCAAAGGGCTCTTCATTTTGATAATCAAAATAAAGAATAGAATCAAAACAGAGTTGAAGTTCTTACTCCACTAATGATATGGCTTTGCAATTTTTCATGTAAAAGATGCATGCCCAATGTTGCCAAATAAATGCCTACAAGTCATGATTTTGAGACATGGCATACATAACTTTGCTAAGTTTCTCCAAAAAATATTTTTGTATTCGTGCCATTTCATGAATTTATCTCGGGGTTTGATTTTTGAAAATTGATTTTGCAATTTTTGAAAAAGTATTCTTTCCAATCCTAAATGCGATGCAACTATGTGCAACTGTAAGCTCTGTGCACATAGTTTTTTGTGTGTGTGATCTCATTACTTTAGTAGCATATACAGATCCCACTTGAAAAAGAAGTCATTAGTCATTGCTACTGGCAGACATGAGGAATCCAATCTTTTTTGTACTTGAATTGCTTGGGCACTTCTGTGATTCTAGCTGCCAATGAAGGCATCAGTGTTTGTTTGGGTATGCACTTAAAAACTTCAGATGCTATGTCCATTTCAGTGTCCGATTCTTTATTTGGTAAGGACATAAAAATCAGGGATGGATTTCAAAAACTTCAGCAGTAAGTTCTCTACCTGGTTACTGGGTGGGCATAGTCATGGTGGGCGTGGCCTGGACAGCCTCCTGCACCAGGGCAGGGGGGTGTTTTTGCCCTCCCTGGGCTCAGGAGGCTTTTTTTGAGCCTCCAGGAGGGCAAAAACGGGCTCCCTGGGCTCCGGAGGGTCTCTGGAAGCCAGAAACAGACCCATTTCTGGCCTTCCCAAACTTCCAGGAAAGTTTTTTCCTGGAAAAGTTTTTTCCAGGAAAAACTTCCGTTTTTCACACTCCCTGGACCTCCGTGCATGCCCTGCACTTATCTGCATCCAAAACAGGCCACATGGGAACTCCTGGGAGGGGCAGGACAGGGTGGGCAGGTCCAGCCAGGAGTGGAATTTGGGGATTCTCCAAATTGTGTAGAATCTTAGCTAGAGGATCTCCTGAACCCCCAGCAGTCCACTCCTGAATACAGTTGATTGTAGAATTGTAAAGATTTGATACCAACATGCAGCCTCAATCAGTTTTTCTTAACTGTAGAAACATTCAAATATTATAATTTTGACTTAGTTCCATTTCTAGCAAGCCTGATTTTAAAGATTTTTGATTTTTACTCTGCAGTTCGTGGTAAAGAAGGTTATTACAGAACAAGTTACTGCTTTTGCATAAGTATTTATTACTTGTATTAAAGAGGAAAGTGCTAAGAGACTGTACATTAATATCCTTCCTATTGTTATGAAGAGATTTCTGTGTGTTTTGTGATACAGAATTATGTAATAAGTATGTCATATTATAACATAACATATTTACATACCAAAAATAAATTCAACTAAACATGTCTTTTGTTCAAGTGATTTGTTCAGAGAATAGAACAGAACAGAACAGAATAGAATAGAATAGAATAGAATAGAATAGAATACTTTATTGGCCAAGTGTGATTGGACACACAAGGAATTTGTCTTGGTGCAAATGTTNTTCAGTTCCTTGATGGAGGGCTTCTTTGGCACCGGGATGATGGTAGAACATTTGAAGCAGGAAGGAACATAGCACATTTCTAATGATCTATTGAAGATTCGGGTGAAGATGGCGGCCAATTGGTCAGCACAGACTTTGAAGCAAGAAGGAGTTATCTTATCTGGCCATGGTGCTTTTCCTGGAAAAGGTTGTTTTCAAAAGAGAGACACAGAGAAAGAAATTAAGAACTTTTTCTGTCGGCTCAACTAGAGGTTGTAGAATCACTGTGCTAAAGTAACAGTTACATTCTGCAAATTACAAAATATAGTTAAACTAGAAGGGTCTATTAAAATGCCAGGACATAATAATCCATTTACATTTAGTGGCAATTCTTATTTTAGGAATCCAATGAGAAATATCAAATAACCATTCAGAGTCTAAAAGGATCCCATAAAATCAAGATAGTGTAATTTTATTAGGCACAATGGCTCACTGGTTAAAGATACTGAGCTTGTCAGCAGCAAAGCTGACCATTCGTGTTTGAGACCTGAGGGCTGAACAATGGGGTGAGTTCCCATTACTTGCCCCAGCTCCTGCCCACCTAGCAGTTCAAAAACATGCAAATGCAAATAGGTTAATAGGTATCACTTTGGTGAGAAGATAACAGTGTTCCGTGCACCTCAGCAAATAGTAATGCTGATCACATTATATGTGTTTTCTGACAACAGTGATATCTTCAGGCAATGGTGGCTCCCTCAGAGGTGAGCTTCGCCCCCAAGAATCAAACATGACTGGACAGGAGAATCCTTTGCTTTTAATTGTAATCAGTTTTAAGGGATATAAAAAAAGCCTATCCTTATTTTTCTGGACAAATGTTAACATTTATCAAAGCAAGTTGGGAAATCTTCAAAAAGAATTTTCAAGAAAATAAGAGATAAATAAGAATGTAATAAAATATTATGTCTCATGTATCCTGATTATGTGTCAATACACACTGCATTTACAGCAAGCTGACAAAGTAAACCCTAGGTTAAAGATCCTGGGCTGCACAGGATGCCATAATCGTGCCTGTAATAAAACAGTTTGATGTCATGCTTGTGGCATACTCATTGAGGTGTGCCAAAACTTTTTACTAATAACTGTCCATACCATTTTCAAGGAATGTTACATCTGACCTGAATAAAATTAAGGCTTGAGAAAACTTGCTTCTTCTCTTATCTTATTGAAAAATCATTATGTATGGACCTTGATTAATCAAAGCCTGGGTGGGTGATGGAGGTCAATATGTATTGATTCCTTTGGTTGTGATCACAGGATATGGAAGGTTGCTTCTTGGAATGTAAGAGTAGTAAATGATAAAACACCCCAAATAAAAGGGAAAAATAAATGTGTGTTTCTGCATCTTAAAAGAATGTAGAGAGTAAAGAAGATGACCTTGATGGAAAGACAGAAGACCTGCAATGTTTACCTCCTTGTTGCTTTGGTAACAGAACTTTTCTGTCTCCATCAAAGCTATTTCTTTACTCTCTACAGAAAAATAGCTTTGAATGGAAGTTGATATAATTTTATGGACAGAATTTGTAGGCTTCACATGAAGAAAATGAAGCTGTATTTTTTTTTATGGTAGCCATTCCAATAGACTTTGAATATAATTCATAGTTAACACAATTTAAAATATCGACAAAACAAGGTACCCTGGACTAAAAACAGCCACAATAAAACATAGCAGCTTCCCTCCTCTATATTAACCCCAGACCTGAGAACAAAGCCAGGTTTTATGGGATTTTCAGAACCCCAATGGAGTAGGCATCATCCTTATCTCAGGGGGAAAGATGCCATTCAGAGATGGGTTTTGACCGAGAAGGCAATGTTTAATAGAAGGAAAGTACCAGGTAGCAGAAATAATGGGAGACAGTTGTTCCTTCAGATAACTGGAACTTATGCCATTAAGGGCCTTAAAAGCAACAACTACTACCTTGAATTGCACACAGAAGCCAACTAGTAGCCAATGCAGTTCACATAGCTTTGACACATGGACACATTCGGAAGTACCCATTACTGCTCGCACTGCTGCATTTTGAACCAGCTGTAGCTTCCAGATAGTCTTTAAGGATAGCTCCACCTACTACTCCACATTGCAGTAGTCCAGTCATGAAATGACTAGGAAATAAATGGCAGTCTGAAATGAAAGAACTAACATGTATAATAAAAAATATAAAATAATATCTTCTAAGTTGTTGTAAGTATGACATTAGGGATTCATGGGTTGGTAACAGTTCCATGCAAAAAGTTATAATAGAAGAACCAGATAATTTTTTGGGGGGAAATGTGCCACATTCTGAATAAAGCCAATCTGGAAGGGTAGGGGGAATAATTCTGTAAAGTGGAATGAATGAATGAATGAATGGAAATGAGAGTATACAGGAAAAATTATTGTGACATTCAGAGATTTAAGAATGAATGAGAATGATGACTGTTTAGTGCATCTCTGCCGGAAGAGAATGTACAGGTCCTGTATGAAAAAGTATTAGAATATAAATTAATCTCTGGATAGAATGAATGGAATCAAAATGTGGAGATTGTTTAGAAGGGAATGAAAATAATTACAAAGAGCCATAGATGTGTGTGGAGCAAATACTAATAGGAAGAATGAAAAAGCATGCATGGAGAAATAACAAAGAGACTGTAGATGAGCAAAAATCTATGCAAGGGAATGATTCCTTCCAAAGTGAGGATAAGAAAAAGATACTGTGTTTTGAAGAAATAGTAAAGAATGGTTACAATTAAAGAAGCAAAATAGTTTGGTGGAAATAACAACTTTTGAGTGTGAGTAAAGATAATTAAACAAGGATACTCCATCAGAGTGAAGAGAACTAAAAATGAAAGTGTTTTTATTATTTGAATTAAAGGCTTGGATTTTAGAGATCTGTATAGGAATGATGGGTCAGTCAGATAGTAAAAATGAAACAAAGGTTGCAGATATTAGGGTCCAAGAAAAAAATGATGAAAAGGATATAAAAATGATGAAAAGGATATAAAAATGGAGGGATGGTAAAGGTACAGGAATTAATATAAGAAAGAAAAGTAAAATGACTGAGAAGAAAGGAAGATTAATAACATTGTAGTTCTATGGATTTGATGACGTTCTCAAAAAATAGAATGGGGAGTTTAAAGACCAAAAAGTCAATGTATGAAGCAGTAAAGCAAGGATGGTTTACAAGTGTAAAAAAACAGCTGAGAAGTGTAATTAATAGTCTTGATGCAAACTAGATTTAGTAAGTTCTCCTCTTTTCTTACGTCCTGCCTTTAATTTCTTTGGCTTACTATTTCTTAAATCCTTTCTGTGCTCTACATTATGTTGCTTAGGGAATAGTGTGATGAGTATCTGCTATTTACAGTATATCTGGGATATTATCCTTCAAGTAGTTAATTATGTCATGACAGGACAGTCTGTTTTCTAAGTTTCAGTCACTAATGCAAGAATGATATATTCAAGATTCCCTTTAATGTTTTTGTTTTAGTTAAAAACCATTAGTTTAACAGTTACTGGACACCACGGGAATTTTTTTAAAAATATACCTTCCAATTTCCCTGAGGACATACTAAATGCAGCATATTTTCTCTTAAACATTTGTTTCTTTCATTTGACTAAAACAAAAATTGATTATGAGATTTATGACTAACAAAAGATATATGGTTGGTTTAATATGACATCACACAGGTATATCACGGACACAGTTCTATGTCAGGGTGCCTTTGGGAATTATAATTCTACATGAAAGACTTATAATTATAATTCTACATGAAAGACATAATAGATGGTTAAGAGGAAAATGGAACTTTCTTCCTTGAAGAACTGACATAATATATTTCCATGTTCTGGTTTTATAGTTTCCTCATTAGTTTGTTTGCTTTGTAATTAATCCTTCATGTTTAGTTTAGGATAAATTTATTAACAGATATGTTTAGATAAAATAATTTCTGCTTATAAATTGTAAAATATATTTCATGTTAAGCACTTTTATGATAAAGTTACATAAGGACAATTATACACCCAGCCATTGGAAAATAAATGCAATGTGTTTACAGGGATCAGATTAACTAAAAACCTGATTTTGTAGTGTTAACATCCTCCATTTTTATTGCCTTGTCCTGTTCTACTGATTTGGTCTCGTGAAATGCCAAGTAAAGAAAGATAGAGAAGCACTTTTCTCATCAGTAAGATACTGACTTTTTTTTTTTCTCCAGATTGTCATTTTGGGTTAGATTTGGCCTAAAGAGCTTTTTCTCTGTAGATACTATAGATAGAATTAATTTTTTTCTTTAACCTAAGCTGTACAGGCAATGTTTCCCACCTAAACATTAAACTATTAAGAATTGTTTTTCTATTTTAACTATAGATAGACCTCAACTTACAACCAGTTACTTAGTGACCAAATTTATGACCAACTTGAAACAGGGGCAACTGCTTCAAAGTTCCAGTGGTTGGCTCCCTCCACAGTCCCATCCCAAACTTTGGACGTGCAACAGCACAGCCACATATTTACAGCCATTTCAAGCATCCTTGAAATGGATTATTGACCACGTTTTACAATGTTTGCCAAAAATCAGCACTTACTTCCAATTTTCAGCAAAACTGTGCCCACAGCAAACCATTGATTTGTTTAATAAACACCACATCCACTTTATGACCGCTGTGTTCTTCACTTAATGACTGCTGTAAAAATGTTGATAAAATTGAATTAGTTTTATTATCATTCCCACATACAGCCATAATAGATAGGTTCCGTTATGGTTATATGTCAAGGATTACTTGTATATGATATCCAAATAATATCTTGTGAACAGAGCCTCTGAAATATTGATTTCTCTCAAATTTAGCAAAATGACTCTTATTATAGCAGCAGAGCTCTAGTACTGTGCTAAGTTTCCCAAACTCAAATAATTTTATTTAGAATGTGCTATTTCACATTCAGAACAAACTTTTTAGTTCACTTTGGATAGGTTTCAAGTTTGTAATAACTCTGCTTCAAGATCAAAACACCTGTTTGGGAGAGGTGAAATGCACTGCAAAAGGTGAAAATAATTAAATAAAGCAAAGCAGTTTTTTAAAATCTAGAAACAGGGCATTTTGCATTTGCAGTGCCTTGAATTCAAAAAGTATAGATATGCCTGTAAAGCATTGAGCATCCAATTGATGTGACATTTATAAAATCTTTCTTGTCTTAATAACTTAACAGGGCTTTTTATGGCATTCCCAATTAATCTTCCCTCTATAATAGTGCTTAATTCCTGCAAATAATTATGAAATAATGGATTGCAAACCCCATTCAAATAATTTTAGCCAAAAGGTCTTATTTCTTGTTCCTTCATTGTTTTATTTCTTGTTCTTTCATCTTGTTGTTACTCATTCTTCTCGCTTCATTATGTTTATCTTTTAATTAAAAAGTCTTGTTAAGCATTTGTCCTGCATACAGAACACAATTAATGTTCAAAACTAAGCATGTAATAACAAAATGAAAAACCCAAAGTTAATGTAAATATCTGCTTAAATTTTACAGTGGATTATAATTCCCATCATATGCTGTGACTTATTAATTTTGGCTTTAGGTGGTTAAAAATACCATAATGCACCATCAGGTGATGTTACTTTAGGGGGATCTGGAATTTAATCTATCTTTGCTTATTGTGAAATACTTAGAACATTGTGTCAAGGATTAGGCACAGAGGCATTTGACACTCAAATGACATAAATGACACATAACAAATATAAACAAAACTGAATCTCCTTACAAGATCTATGGAAAACCATTGTACTGCCAATATGTTGCACTGAATTTTATTATTTTACTAGACAACGCATGACCCACTGGGTGATCCTTTCAGAGATATTTCCTTACCTAAGTAGAGAACAGAATGCCATGAGTGGCCAAAAAAACAGTGGGAGAGGGAGCAACTTCCCCCTTGACTTGCTTGTGGGAAGCTGGCAGGCAGCATCATAAATCATAAATCACATGACTGCAGTTGACCATGGCAACATTGGAGTGGCGACAAGTTTGCTAATTCAACTGGTCTGAAGATCCTTGAAATTTCAGTTACGAACATCTAATGAGGCAAGGCAAGCTAGCACCTGCATTTTTCTTGCTCTGTACAGATTGTAGGAGCATTTCAGCTCAAAAGGCAGCTGGAAAAGTGATTCAGACTGCCAAAATTCTCTCTGGAAGAAAGATAAGGAGGCAATTCACCCTTAGCTGCCTGATTCTGCCTCTTTTGTTGGGTCTTTCATTATCAGGTAGGTTTTGCCAGATGTTAACCAACCTTCAATTTCACCTCCTTGCAGTATGTCTAAAGAGATTCTCAGTCATCCAAGTCATGGTTGTCCAGTTGCCTCTTGAAAAAGCATCTTTGGGACTCCTTGCAGTATGTTGTTAAACTATTTGTCAGTGAGTGGGTAAAAACTAGCTAGATGTTGTAATCTAAAGCCATGGAATTCATCTTCACCCAGTGCTGATCAATTCTTGCTCAACCTTTTCTCCACCATTTCTGCTGTTATTACAAGTTATTTCAGCTTCCTTTTTTTATTCTTACCTTCCTCCTTTATCCAAGCTGCCTTCTTGTTGTGTTTCTTCGGGTTGTCCCATAGTCATACCCAGAACTTCACTGTTTCTTCTTTATCAAGTGTTGACTGCTTCACTGAAATCTGTCTGTTGATGGATTGGTAGAAACGGTTCTGATTCAACTGAATTTAGAGAATAGTGTCTATAGTGTTAAGCTTTAATGGAGGCAACTGTATTACGTTGTGTTTGTGCTGTTCTAGATGGTCACTTCTTTTTCACTTTGAGGGCTTATTCTTTCTGAGGAGATGGTGCCAGGTTTAGGAATGCAGTTAATCAACAATTAACAAAACAATCACAATCTGTCTCCCTGTGTGTGTGTGTGTGTGTGTGTGTGTGTGTGTGTGTATCACACACACATACAAACACACAAACTTGTTTACTTCGACAGACTTAATTACTTCTAGCAAGGTTTCAATTTCTTTGCCATGGATAGAACTTTGCAGTTTTTCCAATTCTGTGAATATTTTATTTTGTATAAATTTCACTAAATGTTCACTAAATTTACTAAATGTAAATTTCACTAGATGTTCTGTATTTACACAGAGAGATATACATTCAGACAAAATGTTTATATTTATTCATTACATGACATAATTATTCTGAATTACCCTATGCTGGTCATTTATTATGCCAGCCTCGAGGGGATATTACACTGTCATGGAATAGTCACATACCTACATAGTTTTTAGAAAAGCCATCGGATTGTTGCTCACCAGGAGATAATGAAATGCATTTTGTTATGCATATATTTTAATTTTAGTTTTCATCCCTTTCTTTTTTGGAGGGTAGAATATGTACAGTAATGAAAAATATGGGAAAGAAGTGGAAAAAACAATGAAAAGTTTTGCAATTGGAATAAAATACAAAAGATAGACGAAATAATATTCCATTAGCAGGGGGAAAGCCTTATTCTTTACATTGGATTTCTTTTAGACCACCCCCTTGCAAAGTTTGTTTTTTAAGAGCCACAGTGGTACAATTGTTATAATGCAGTAATGGGGGCTAGTTTGTTTTTTAAGAGCCACAGTGGTACAATTGTTATAATGCAGTAATGGGGGCTAATTCTGCAGTTCGGCAGTTTGAATCTTACCTGCTCAGCCTTCTATCCTTCTGAGGTCAGTAAAATGAGGGCCCAGAGTATGGGCAATAGAGTATGCACTCTGTATACCATTTAGAGAGGGCTATAAAGCACTGTGAAGCGGTATATAAGTCTAAGTGTTAAATGCCTTGATAGTTCTGAATACTTGACATTTCATATACTGATGTTACAGTCAAAGAAGTACATCTAAATGAAGGAAAGAACTGAAAAGAAGATTTTTCAGCAAGGTGATAAATTTGTGCTTGATTAAGATGGCTGTATATGCATGGGCATGAGACAGGTCCAAAAGAGGAAACAAGTTTGCATAAAATTTGTGAATACTAAATGTTAGAAACATAGATGTACTATAATGATTGCTATTCCTGAGTGGACAAAATTAGAATAGAATATATAATCATCACAAGAAAATCTCTTAATAGATGGCAGACATGAGAGATAGTTGTTTGCTCTGTGTTAAGCCGGTCCCACTGGCCGACGGACGCAAAACGTATGCATAAAGGACACAGCGGACGAGCAAATTTTGGGGGTGCTCCATCCGTTGTCATCCACTCCAAAAAAGTGGCGAAAATTTGCATAAACAGAATGGAAACGAATGGAAAGAACGGACGTGGGTAGAATGTAGCGGGATGTTAAACAGATGTTCATAGGAAGCCTAGCGGATGGAAGCAGATACACCTCCAAAGGGGTTCCGGGGGAGAATTTCGAAGCGGACGCATAGCAGATGAAGCGGATGCATCATGTACGCCTAAAGAAAGAAAGCGGATGCCGCGCAGATGTATCTCGGATGCAAACCGTTCACTGCGCATCCTTTCTATTTCCGTGTTACTAACGCTGTGTAGACGTTCGTGTACCTTTTGTTCCTCCCTCTTTCCATTTTCAGCTGCAGCGGATGTGAGTTGCGAGGATGCCCAGAGGATGCAGAGAGGATACAGCGGACGTTTAACGGATGATAAACGGACATAGAACGTTTGTTGCTCGTATGTCATGGATTACATCGTACACAGCGGAAAGTTCATCTGTTCACAAAGTTTTGTGCAGCTAAAAACTTCTTGCGCGGATGAAATCACAGTGGATGGATGCTTGACGGATAGAGCATATGAACACATATGCAATGAGTACACAACGGATGCATAGCGTTTTCCAATGGATGACAAGCTTTTTTTAACGTTTTACATCCTCTTTGCATCCGTAGGTGCAGTGGGACAGGGCCTTAAGGTGCTGTTGAGTGCCAATTTCAAAGGCTTGGTTTCTTTGGAAAGTTATGTTGGACTGGATTTAATTTGGAGAAGTCTTCAAATAGGGAACTGTTGGGTATGAAATATACATGGTCATTCTTGTTTGGATTATAACATTACAGTCAAACCTCAAGGAGCAAAAAATTCCTGGTGTAAAAAGAAAAGGAATCCTCTTGTGTTTGTGCACACATTTCTAAACCTTAAACAATGCCAGGAAGGAAGCTATGTATGTCAGCCATGTGACATGAGAGAATGCATGAAAACTCAGGGCAATAAAACAGAAGAAAAGCAATAAGAAAATGCAATAATAAGTATAAGTCTTGTCTATCAGCAGTCTGAAATGCTTCTAGTCTACATGCAAATTTATTACTTCAATAAGAATTGGATCGAAAAACTGGAATACTTAAATAACATCAGGATAATTGAAATGAATCAGTAGACAGGCAGTTCAGATTACTAGGACTATTCACTATATATTTTTCTTGCTGTTTTTTTTTCTATTTCCAATAAAGCGGCTCCAAACTTAGAATAAAGGAGAAAGTAGTATAGGGTATTTATTTCATTTTAAATCACTGTATTATATCAAGCAGATAAACTTTAGGACAGATAGACAGTAGGTCCAATCTATTCCTCATTTATGAGAAAGATAAGCTTCCTCCCCTTTGCATGGAAAGAGGGTGAGGAAAAAAACACTCTGATTTGCCTATATAGATTTCTCATTTGAAAGTACAGTATTCATTGAAGTTGTTGTGTTGCTACTTTAATCTTTCCCCACCATATTTATTTTATTTTTCCCCATAAACCTGACTAATCAGAGTTCGAAACGTTGCTATAGAGTTACTGCACACCAGAACTGTTCTATATGTAAATGGTTGACTCCTAGACTACAGTTCTGATTGGTCCAGTAAAGTAAGAAGTGGATTGGTTC
>BHFT01033038.1:0-28110 GCA_004320025.1 Laticauda laticaudata
AGAGACAGTATTAAAATGTTTATCCTGGTTTATATATTTCTAACCCAAATACCTGTTAGGTGTTTCATATTCCTAACGAACACACCAAAATGTAAGAATCATTTTATAAAGAACTTCACATGTTTACAATGAAAATCAGAAGCAAATGTTTTACTGTGAAAAATAAGAGTCCCAGTAATTTTTGAATTATTCAGAAATTAAGACATTAGTAATAGTAACATAGACATTGTCATTTAGTAAGAAAATTCCAATCTAAAAAGAGTAAGCTATCTAAATCATCTTTGTGCAGGAAGGGAAAAGAAAAAGAAAAGGAAGCTAGCCAATTTAGCCTGAGGAAATTATATAAAAACTAGTTATGATATAGAAGCACAATTATTGAAAGAATCACCAGATGTAACCAGCAGGCAAATTCAATTTCAATGTAACCAGCAGGCAATTTCAATTATTATGTGTTCTTGAGTGATATAATCATAACTGGTTGTCTATTTCTCGCTATACTCCATAGGAACTGTGGTGCAAAAGTTCAAAGCCATGGGAGTCGGTCACTGACTGAATTCCCACAAACCATTTATTTGAGTCATAGCATAGGAAATGAGGACATACAAAATAATAGAACTGAGGGTCTCCTGATTTAAAATAATTCTATGATAGTGATGTCCTGAAATAACCTGAAACTTACGTCTGGTTTTTAATTATAGTTTGTGAAATTGATGATGATAGAATTTGATTTTTATTGCAAGGAAATTAGGTTGGGGAGAGGGCAGTTGATTTAAAGAAGAGTGCCGTGATATGAGAAATTCAGTCATCCACATTTATCTATGTTTCTAAATAAATGATAAGTATTGCTGTTTTATAAATGTAGGATGAGGTCACACTTGGGCGATTATGTATAGTTCTAGTCTCAGTATTTGAACAAGAAAATTACAATACTGGAAAAAGAGGCAAAAAGAGCCACTAGCTTGTTAGGTAGCTGCATAGTAGTCCAGAAAGTAGATAAATAATAGGTTCCTATTCCTCTCACAATGTTAGAATTCAAAGTCATCCAAATTTAAGATCAATAAAAGGAAATATTCCTTTACCTAAAATATATTTTTTTAAAAATTAACTACTTTAAAAAAGAGACTGAACAAAACCATGAAGAATTATTAAAATGTGTGATTTTGTGAGATTTCAGATTTTATGATGCTAGGCATGAGAAACATGATTATTGAATCCCCATTTTACAATAGTCCCAACATTCCAATATGAAGTTATGTTGTATTATTATTATTTACTATAATACACATGAAATAATCCCATGTGTGTGTGTATGTTTGCATGTCTCTCTATATCTGTCTATCTAAAGGAAGTTCTGTAAGAACACAGCAGTTGCTGTGTGTCAACTGGACCTCTCCTCCCACCAGACATGCCTTTTTTGGGATGGCAGAGCATAGTGCCAATTCCCCTCCTTTGCCATGCCTGCTGCTGGAGCAACCAACTCACTGCTTCCTGCCGGGTGCACCTTCCCAGGCGTGGGGCAAGGTGGGAGGGGTGGAGCCCAGCACCCTCCCTTTTGGGGGGAGTGGCAGGGCACTGTGCTACCACCGGGAAGTTGTGCCTTGAGGAGGAAGATTGCATTGTAGGCCACAAATGCCAACAAAAACACACCCTCACCACTTTTCCTTTCTCCAGTTCCAATTCAGCCAGAATTTTTAGACACCCTGGTTGATTTGGGTCTGCAGCAGATCCACATCCCATTTTGTGTCTAGCGGTAAGTATGGCCAGTAAAAGAAGTTTAGTCAATTTTGGCTTTTGGATACTTTTGAATGTTTCAGGAAGTTTCCCTATTCTTGTCTGTGTGTTATCTTACAAGGGACAAATTGTTTCTTAGAAGGAAGACAATAATTTTCACTCTAATTATGGCGTTGTTCAAACAATCACACATTTACTATAGGACTGTGTGACTTCTTTCATTTTTGTCTATTTGTTTCCTTGATTCCTATATTACTCCACTGCACAGATTGTTTGGGAATCATGGCTATTGAGCGTTTTATTGAATCAATCCTCCTGATTCCATAAAAGTTGCAATGTTAATTGATGCTTTATTATTGATATTAGTGGGATCCTCCAGTTATGGTATATAATCATCTGGGACACAGATAGGGGGTGGGGAGGGAACAAGGTGGGGGAGGAGTAGGAGAAAAATGAAATAAAATGAAATTTAGTTTTTTCACACATCCACATATATTTAAATATTGCTTTTTCAACCATATGTTGGTGGATGTTTATGATCTGCCAGGGTGTAATCTCTTACTTGGAAAATATATTTATCTCAAGCACCACATTCTCATTTATAATAGAGACAGATAAATTCATGAATTTTCTGCTTTGCTCAGACATTCTTTGTTCCTAAAAACAACTAAATTAGTAACCACAAAGACTTTTGTAGAACACAACAACTTCTTAAAATAGCTCTTATAAAGAGAAGATATTATAAAACCTCAAGAAAATGATATAAAAGTTGGTTGAGGAAAATAATTGATTGGTCCTTAATAGATGTATTATGAGGAAAATAATTATCTGGCAGACATTTTTAGAACTTTATCAAGTCCTGTTAAGATAGCAATGGACCTTGATTTCCTACTCTGTCCTCATACAAAATACACAGAAGTCTCACAACTTCTTTCTGATCAATATTCAGGAGTGGGATTCTACCAGATCACACCTATTCACTAGAACTGTTTGTTTACATTCTAAGCAGTTCAGAGAACCGGTTGTTGGAAGAAATTACTGGCCTAATCCTGTAAGGAAGGCAAGAAGGAAATTCTATAGTCTGTCACAAATTGCATAATTTAATCATTTGTTGCATTTTTCAACCTTCCTGGATGGAAAATTCTGGGAGTTGGTTCACCCATCTTTAAGTTGGCAATAAGAAACACTGCACTAGATTATCTCAGGTATCAAAAAATAAAATATACACCTTTCTATTGATTTCTTCCATTACAATATACATAATCCTTGACTTAAAACAGTTCATTTAGTGACTATTTGAAGGTACATTGACATTGAAAAAAGTGACTTATGGCCAGTGTTCCAGCACCTCCAAGGTCACATGATCAAAATTGTGATGCTTGGCAACTGGTTCATATTTACCATAAAAATGATTGCAATTTCCTGGGGTCATGTGATCATCTTTGGCAACCTTCTGATAAGCAAAGTCAATGGGAAAGCCAGATTCACTTAACAACTGTGTTACTAACTTAATGACTGCAGTTATTCATTTAACAACTGTGGCAAGAAAGGTCATAAAATGGGACAAAACTCACCTAACAACTGTCTCATTTTGTTGTGGTTAGGTGGCAGCAGGTGCAGATGGCTGAGGAGAGCAAGGACTCTGATGAAGGGCCAGGACCATCTGGGAGTGGACTGTTGCCTTCAGAGATTGTGGGGGATGGCAGCAGTGATGAGGAGGTTCCTGAGGAGCCTGTGCCAAGTGCACATGCACGAAGGATTGCTCAGAGGAAAAAAACATTACAGCAGCACAGGTGACTTGGGAGCAAGGCTGCAAGGCCAGATTTGGAAAAGTGTTCTTTGCAGACAGCAAAGAAGCTCTTATGCTCAACTGGTGGACATCTTAGTTCGTGTTTGGATAATCTTGTAAATTAGTTCTTATTTCTGGGTTTTTGGAAACCTTGACAAACAAATTGGCAAGACTCTTTCTTATCAGAACTAATTAGTGGAAAGCAGCCTTCAGAACAGAATTTGTTATTAAATCTTAAAAGGTGGGAGCTGTTGCCTTTGTCTGTCTTTGGGAACCCAGTTGGGTCAGAACACATTTAGCAACAGAAATGGGCTCAATGTGGTCATAAGCTGAGGACCACTTGGTATTTAAAGAGAAAAGAATATGATTGCTTAAATGACAAAGACACAATAAGACTATTGGAATGCACTACACACAAAATCTAATTGTGCATAAAACAACAGTTCCTATACTTATCTACATGCATTTGCTGTTGTAGGAGCTGAGACTGTAGAATGAAATATTCTTGCCAGAAAAGCAGTGCCAGGATTTTAATCGTGCTATGGTTTCCCTTCTTTACACACTTCTAAGCAACTTTGTTACACACTTGTAAGCAACAAAAATCATGTTGATTTTTATGCGAGGCTCATATCTAGCAAAAACCTATACAAATGAAGTGTTAAAAAGTTATGATATTTATGTAGTTACTTATCAAGCATATCTAAATTATATTAAAGTAACCAAAATATCTTTACAATCCCAAGGCATGTCACAACTTTTAAGCACTCCTAATATTTGGAAATTGAAAGTTGAAAAATTTGACATGCCCTACAGCTATAAGGATTATAGAAACCATTTTAGCATATGCTTGCAGCAAATACGAAATCAAGACAAAATTTTCCTATGTTCTGTATGAAAAGTACTGAAGATAAGGCAGCTTGAAAAACAACTTTGAAAAAGTAGATCAGAATTACTTGAACTGGCCCTTTAGTTTTTATTCTACATTAGTGTTGCTTTGATCTTTTCCTTTACTTTGATTTACTATGTGCCTGAGGATTAGGGGAAGGCAATTTAAAGAAGAATGAAATAAAAGATGAGTAATTTCACTTTTGAATGAACTCAAATTAAACACAAATTAAATTGTATATGGATATGTACAGTCCTTTGAATTTTAAGATTCGGGTTATTTATTAAAAATAAATATAAATAGGACAATTTGCAGACAGCAATGGCAGTGCATTAGGAAATATGTTTATAAAACAAACATTCATGCATTCAGGTAAACTCTCAGGGAAAAATACATGGAAAAGTTCTTAGGATTTTAGTTTTATTTTTTAAAAGCTGAAAATTAATGCAAAAACTGGACAGTATGACTGGATGATTGTGAAATTGAAAAAGAAAATGACCAATTTGGATCTATTCTCACCTCTGAGCCATGATATGAAGAACAGACATATGAGAAATAGGACTCTTACAAACAAGAATGTCTCAAAATCCTTCAGTTAAAAAAAACAGGTTCTTGAGGAAGATGTGGAAAAGCAATGGCATGGTATCTAATTGGATTATGTGCTTTGGATATAGCTGCTACTTCCAGAAAATTTAAGTCTCTTCTCATTTGAGAAATGTTGAAAGAAGCCACTTGTGATAAGGCCAGCAGTATTAGGGTTTCATGCCAGGTATGGAAATGAGATTCTCTCTCATTCTACATTCTCAAATACTCTCAAAAAGTTAGATTAAGTTTATTGCAGATAATCATGAAGCCACACATATGGGAAATTCTCCATTTAACAACACCCACAAATTCTGTTCCTTATACATTATATATTAGTCCCAAGTTTTGAATTCTAGGTCTCTTCCTCCCATCTTTCCAAGCCAACAGCCATGGATTCACTCATTCACACTCATGAATATTTCTGCCATATATCTTTTTTCATAAGATGTCTGTCTGTAATATAAGAAACAGACATTCCTCCATCAACAACTTTAACTCTTATGAGCAAAACTGGGAAGAAAGATCTTGCATATTTTGCCATAGATTGCTGCTTGAATTTATCCAAGAGAAAATGGTAATGAATTATCTGCTTTCCTGTAATTTACAGAAGACTTTAGTCTTGAATTAGAAAAATTCAAAAAGGAAATACGTTTTCTACTAGACAAATCTTTTTCATATACTTGAAGAACACATGCATTTTTCTGCCCATCAATCTGGGACTTCATATTGAGTATAAGAATATGCTTTAATTCTTGTAAAAGATAAAGGACAACATCTGTGCACACTTCAGTCTCAAGAACACTCAAGTCAGAAGCTCATCTATCCCAATGATAAAATGCTCAGACACAACTGGGGTGCATGTATGTTGTCCTTTTCCTGAGCAGCATAGTGCAATGCAGTGAGCTAAGTACATTGGGGAAACAAAAGAACCACTTCATTAGCAAATGGCATAACATACCATAAAAGAACAAACCTATTTGGACTAGATTCCATCTGCATTTAAAAAACAAAGGCCACTCTTTTGAAGACAGCAAACCATATTTTGAACAGAGAGGATCACTGAAAGAGGGGTCAAAGAGGCCATCTACGTCAAAATTGAATAGCCCTCTCTCAACAGAGAGAGGGAAGTATACAATATCATCTATCTCCAGTATACAACACAGTCCTTTCAACGGTTCCAAGAAGGCTCCACACCCATTTGCGCTACTGATCCTGATGACACATATAAACCTCCAGGTGGCTTCAACAACTCACTGAAAGAATGCAAATGATCAGCTGTCTGAAAGGAGTATAAATCCTTATGTTCTCCTTCATATGGTCAGAATGTCAAAGTTCTGACTGACAAACCCAATCAAGCAAGCAGAATCAAGATAATCCAATCTCTTTATGCAAAATTGTACTTTTCAGCACAGATTAGGGCAAAACCAGCTCTAACTAATTTCCACACATCCCAATATAATTAAAGTATAGAATTATCCTTCCCCTATTAGAGTAGATCATATTATCCGACTGAATTTCATTCAACTGTTATAAGAATATGTTTCTGAGGAACTTAGCCAAAGTGCTGCTGAAGTGTCCTTGGCTCTCATGGTTTGAGTTCTTGACATCTGAAGCCTACATTCCATTTCTTTCTTCCTTCCCCCTTAGTTCATTGGCAAGCTGAGAAGTGATAATAGTTGCAACAGCATTAGTACACTTCAAAACTTGACACAGAGAAAAAGAAGCTTCTTGGAGGAGAAGCAAAATGTCTTCAAAGAAAAAAACAGAAAGTCCAGTTGCCTCTTGAGGAAGAAAAACAGAACCTTTGGATAACCATGATCTGTATGACTGAAATTCTCCATAGACAATGCATCAGTTAACAACTGTCCAATATTTTCAGATTATAATGCTTGACAATGGACTGTTATAATAATACAGAAGCCTAAGCATTTTAAAAACGGGAAAGCAGATTGTTTAAAATGCTATAATTATTGCATAGCTCACAAATAAAAATGCATTACTTATATTGGAAAAAACTACATTTTTATTACATCATAATCTTACTTATGAGTTAATTTTTTTAATGGAGTATATCTGTTATCTTGATTTCAAGTTCTAATTTTTTTATTATAAATAATACATTTTAAGTATTAAAAATAACCTGCATTTTAATACACTTTAAGTTTTTCTTCTAGGCAGAAATTTAAATCCTATACAGAGGAAGAATTATATGATGGGATATAATATTTTACTTTTGTGGAGAAAGATCACATTTATAATCATACATTGGCCTGTGGAGATACAATTTGTATCAGAAAGTGTTGAATAGATATTCATAAGTTTTTACTTCCAGGATATGAAGCAATACAGATTAGCTGCATTATATTGTCAATATCATATGAATTAACCAAACCAGCAGAAAGTTCCTAAAAGAAGAATTAATCTAAAATATTTTTATTGAAATTGTAAAGGAATGAGGAATTAATTCAATTACATATGCATAGTAAAATGAAACTGCTGTCTATTTACTACAAAATTTTCTACTATAATCATTAAAACCCCCAAAAAACAAAGTATATTAAAGAAGAATATGAATATAAATACATGGATATATGAAAATAATCTCTAAAAATGTGATATGTTCATACAAACAATTATTAAAAGCTAGGCATGTCAAACAAAATTACAAAAAAATGCTTGGGAAAGTGTGCATAAAACATTATTTTATTCAAATTATAATACCTTTTCTTTTAAAAAGGACAGGAGGAAAAACCAAATCTTAAGCTAATACAAGAATGGGAACCACCAAAAATGTGAATAGAAAATAAGAAACCGGAAGAAAATTGTTGATTAATTTTCCTATTCTTGGATATTTGAATAATATATGTTTAATATACATAATTTTTCTGAAACTATTAAAAATGCCATCACAAAAGTTTAAAAGTTTCCAGAGGTGAGGGGTGGACAATCTTGAAAAAAGTTTGGAGGTAAAGTTTAAGGATATTTTCCCTATTAGCCCTGTTACACTTGAAAAAGACATATGCCATAGTCAAAATTTATGAGCATCTCTCTCATTCCAATCATTAAAAATTATACTCCACACATTCCCTTGCTTACCTGTGACATATGAAACTTTCCAACCATATCATACTGGTATTAATAAAAAATACTTTAACTCCGTTCAAAGAACAGACTTGATGACCTTCAATTTGACTGAATATTGTGAGAGATTACGCATATGGAAGGGAATGGATGTAATGGTCTACAGTGAAGCAACAGTTCCTACAAAGGAGGGTGAGACAAGAGACAACACAGCCCCTTTCTGGAGAGAAGACAGAGAGTAAGGACAGCCACGCCTAGAAGCTACCAGGGTTAATCTGTTAAGGTAAGAATTGTAAGAGGTTAGTCTGGCAAGATTCTGTCTATTGTGTGTCAGTGAATAAAGAGCTGAACTTTGACTGAATTTATCTTCGTTATCCTTGGGCTTATCCTGACAAATATGTAGTTTGCATCCTAGACCAGTAATAATGAGGTTTGAAAAAAATCTCATTAAAAATCTCCTTATTTAAAAGCAGCCTTGATTTTATACAAGAAAAAAATATCTAACTTTTACAGAGACATTGTGGCTTGAAGAAGAAGAAGAAGAAGAAGAAGAAGAAGAAGAAGAAGAAGAAGAAGAAGAAGAAGAAGAAGAAGAAGAAGAAAGAGTACTGTAAACTGAAAAGGGTAGATTACCGCAAATCTATTGCTATCTTTTCACTTTTCTGCTTATTGGAACTACTATAAACAGAATCATAACATGGAAGGGGAAAAAGTCTTAATGAAACATTCCTAACACTCCTGTATTGATGGAGAAAATTTAAAGGGAGTTTGCAGTCATGGATGCTTTAGTGTAGATAGCAAATTTTTCATGATTGAAACAAAACCTTAATCAAACCAGTTCGATCTCAAAATGGCTTAACAAGTAATGCAATGTAGTTAAGAATATCAATATTTTGTCTCATTATCCTAAGAAGAAAACTGATATAGAGAGATATTAATTGTTATCCATTGATATAGAACTTTATTTTATTTTGCAATTTCCATTTCAAATAAGCTATACAGCTAAAGGTCTATATAAAATGGCTGATTCCACAGAATCATCCATTTATGTCTATGTGAAGATTTTTCTGTAAAAAGATTAGTAAAGAACAAAAGCATAGTGCAAATAATATGATAATATGGTTTATAAAAATAAATTTGCTGATTACTGTTTTTCCTGTGATTATTTAGACAAAATCCACTCTCAATGAACTGCAAGGTCCAGAATATCTATTCAGTGTTTTTCAAAGGAAGTGTTTTCTGATTATTTTTAATCTGGTTTTTTTTTTTTCAGGATTCTTCTAACAGCTCCAGTATGTTTTCTTAAAAGTGTTAGTCTGTCGCTAAAACTGCTTTATGTTTGAGAAAGAAATAATATTACATTGAAGTCCTTTTAAAGCATATTATCTTTCATACAAGTAATAGTCTTAGCCTGACATTTTAATCAATTCATGGATAATCCTTTTAGTGTAACAAATAGTTTCTAATGCAGAAGGAACAGTGGATTGTACCACTGTATTAGATATCTGATATGGAGAGAAAGGGGGGGGGAGAAAGAAAGAGAGAGAGCGAGAGAGCACAATTCACTATTTAGTTATATTTCCTGCTTTATGAGATTAATTGCCCACAATTATCAATGTGAAGCCTTAAAGCATAATAATTTAAACTGGATCTATAACTCTATTCTTCCTGTTGTATATACAGCACTTCTACTGGAACCTATGTCATTACAATACTGTTTATCTGGAATGAACATTCTGATTCTGTATGTAGTTTCACACTTTTTCAATTGTTTGAAAAGGAGACTAGGAATATGCATAATATCATGAGGTCAACTTTTTCTGCAAAGCACATGAAAGAAGTACAAGAAACAATGGATAGAAACTAATCAAGGAAAGAACAACCTATATCTAGGAAGCAGGAGATGAAGCTAGACAGAATCCCACCAGATACCTGTTAACACAGGGGCCCCCAAGACTGTATGTTCTCTCCACTTCTCTTCTCCGTATATACCAATGACTTCATCTCAAACGATCCATCTGTTAAACTTCTGAAGTCAGTGACTGATCTCATTGGATATGAATCCACATACAGATGGAAGACTGAACAACTAGCCTCATGGTGCGACCAGAACAATCTGGAACTGAAGACACTCAAAACTATAGAAATGGTGGGAGACTTTAGGATAAATCCTCCTATACAACCACCTCTTACAATACTAGACAAATGGTATCAACAGTAGAGACCTTCAAATTTCTAGGTTCCATCATATCTCAAGACCTAAAATGGACACCTAACATCAAAAACATCATAAAAAAGAATGTTCTTTCTGTGCCAACTCAAAAGGCTCAAACTGCCAAGGAGCTGCTGATACAGTTCTACAGAGGAATTACTGAGTCTGTCATCTATACCTTTATAACTGTCTGGTTTGGTTCTGCAACNTTTGGTTCTGCAACCCAACAAGACAGACACAGACTTCAGAGGATAATTAGGACTGCAGAAAAAACAATTAGTACCCACCTGCCTTCAATTGAGGACTTGTATACTGCAGAGGCAAAAAGAGTGCTGTGAAAATATTTACAGACCCCTCACATCCTGGACATAAACTGTTTCAAGTCCTATCCTCAAAACAATGCTATAGAGCACTGCACACCAGAACAAATAGACACAAGAACAGTTTTTTTTTTTATCAAATGCCATTACTCTGCTAAATAAATAATTCCCACAACACTGTCCTACTATTTACTAAGTCTTCATTATTATCACTATTAATCTTCTCATTCCTCCTATCACCCATTTCCTCCCACTTGTGACTGTATGACTGTAGCTTTGTTGCTTGTTTCCTTACAATTTATATTGACTGTTTCCTGGTCTGGTTTGATTGCCTATTTGTACCCTATGACCATATTAAGTGTTGTACCTTATGATTCTTGATGAATGTATCTTTTCTTTTTATGTACACTGACAAGACAAATTTTTATGTACAGTGCATCAAGACAAATTCCTTGTGTGTCCAACACTTGGCCAATAAAGAATTCATTCATTCACTTATTCAGTGGAATGACTTGTGTCCAAAAGTTGTGGGTGTTCCAACAATGGAGGCTTTTAAGAAGAGATTGATAATCATTGACAATCATCTGAAATGATACAGGGTTTCCTCCTTGAACAGTAGGTTGGAAATAAGACCTTTCCAATGCTGTTATTATTATTCTGTTATCCTGCTTTTTCACCAGGCAAGCCTTCCAGATGTTTGTTGTTCCAGACCAATTCCAGGTTCACTGTACCAAGTATTTGAGCCAATAAGTCATCTGAGAATAAGGATGCTTGAGACCCAAGTTCAAATTAAGAGCATCTACTGATAATCCACAAGCTGTATATTCCATAAAACTACATACACATCGTAGTCCTGATATTTCATCACTTGTTTATGCACAGCTCAGGCTAATATCACATAATAAGCAATCACATAATAAGCAATAGACAGTGCACTTAATTATTTGCTAAGCTCTCCACCACTAGGTATGTTTCTAACATAATAATGATAAACATTTTACCCCCAGGTCTCCAAGTTTTCTATATCTGCATTAAACGTTTTTTTTTAAGGTTTTATCACTTGGTTTATGTATATAGAATCTTACAATGTTATTTTGAACCCATTTGTTGCATATATTTATCAATTACCCTTTTCACCTAGAACTTTGCTTGGTCTTTTCATTTTCATTTTTACACATTATACAATTAATATAGTGTTTCATTGTAGATCAATGTATTTTGATTTGAACTGATATTAGTTTTATTTTAAATATTGGGCTTTTAGATTGATAGTCTGGGACTTTCTGTTTTGAGCTTCCCCAAAGATGGACCGCTGATCACAATCTTACATGGCTTTGCTCCATGCTTCGGCATCGGAGAGCACTGATTCTTTGGATTTGGGGCAGAAGCAGCCTCTCAGGGGTGGTGGAGGAAGGGGAGACCATCAGCTGGGTAGAGGAGAGTCACAAATCCCCTCCCCAGCTTGGCAATTACTCCCTCCTGAAGATGCCTGAAGCGGTGGTTTAAAATGGCCACCCTGAAAGGGAAGGTGAGACTGGAATAAGTTTACACAGGAGAGAGAGAAAGAAGTGAACAGCAGGAGGAATGGGACAATGTAATTAAATGGAAGGTACCCTCAGGATTAACATTTCAAAGAATCTTTAAGAAAGGATTTACAGCAACTAACAGAATGGGGGACAAAAAAGGTGTGAATTGCTTTTGACAGTGCAGAGCTTTGAACTGGGAGAGGTAAAAGCTGTAGGAGAAAGCACCTTATCAACTTGGATGAGTATATTTTGACTTTATATAGTCACTAACGAAGCTGAACTATAAAATTGTTAAAGAGAAAATTTAATATCACTTGGATTTGAACTTTTTGGAAGATTGTGGTTTAGAAAAGCTCTGAATAATCAGGGAGGGAAAAGGAAAGAGGAGGTGTGGATTTGTCAGAACAAGAGTGCCATCTGAGTTAACTTTAATTTATTTTCTAATAAAAGACCCTGTTTCATAAAAATACAAGGAAAACTGATATAATAAAACAAGAACTTTGAAATGTTGAAACAAAGAAAGAAACATGAATATTCTGCCCTTAGATTAATTGATTCTGATATGGATTTGGCATTGGTTTAACTGAGGACTAAAACTTGACAGTAAGAAAATAAAACTGGACTGTTGGAAACTAATTTTAAAGACATTATTTGGACTAATTAGAAAGCTGTAAAATGGTGATATCTCTTCAGGCATTAAAAATGGAACTTAGAAACATGAAAGAAACATTACAAGAATGAGGTGAAACTTTGGGCTTTGTTTTTAATTTTTTTGAAGAGACAATTGCAAAGTATGAACAAAAAAGACAAAGAACAGAAGAGGAGGAGGAGCAAGAAGCCATCTTTAACTACCATCGAGAACAAAGAAATCTGGAAAGAAAGAGAAAAAGAGTTGGAAATAAATATCAGAGATCTGGGAAATTGAATAAAGAGGGAAATTTCCGGAAAATTAAAAAAGGGAAAAAGAATCAACAGAAATTCGAAGGGCAGAATGGACTTATAAAGAGAGAGGGTTTAAAACTGGAGTGAAAGAATAAAGGAAAAAATATTAGGGAAAAGAAGGGAAAAGAAACAGGATTTGGAAATCAAGAAATATGGAATTTTTAAAAAACGGGGAAATTTTTTAATTAGACACAGAGATAATGACTGAATGGTACTTGGGGAGGGGATTCTGCAAGGTGCTGGGGAGTAATATAAATAAACTTGTAGTTGTGAAATGGGGGCATATAGATTGATAAGATGGAAATATAGAACTGTTATTTTTTATTAATGTTCTTTTCCTTTATGTATAGAGATAATGGTAACAAATAGAATATGTTAATTAAATATATTGAAATATATTGAGATAAGTGGAGTGATTTAGGAAAAGAGCTGAAATGGAATTTACATCAGGGTTTAGGACTAAATGAGTAGATCAATATGTCCCTTTGTTCTTTTTGAAATTGTAGATAAATTCTATGAAGGGGAAACCATGCAGAATCTGATTTATATATGTTATGTAATCTTAAAGGGGATTATTATTTTTAATGATTTAGGTAATAAAATGTTAAACACTTAATGGGATTTAAAAGGGGAGATAATTAATGAATATGTAACTTAGAGGTGGCACACTTAAGCTGATATTTTAAGGGGAAAACCAATCTATAGAAGGAGTGTTATTAATAAGAATTTAAAAAGACTATACAAATGTGACAGTTAAAAGTACTAAAGTATAATAATTATGAAGTTAATATATGTGAATTAAATAATGAGTTATGCATTGGGAATAATACAATAAAATAGAAAATGTATAAAAGCATCGTTAAGAAATTGAATACAAAAATTGAATATGTAACTATGGTCATATTTGTATGTATATGTGAAACCTGTAATCACGCTGTTCTCTAAAATGAAATGTTAAAAGGTGGATAGTCTGGATTCGATCTATCTGCCCTCCAGTTAAAATAGCAATCAAAAACTGAAATTAAGAGATTGCTGAAGTAATTATTTCAAATCCAAACAGAATAAACAGAATAAAAACACGATAAAAAAAGAGAATTTCTTTGAAATTTCTTTAAAATTTTATGAAGGTTTTTCAGTATTTTTCAAACTTGGCAAACTTGGTAACTTTAAGTAGACCTTAAGGGACTTTAAATCTCAGAATTCCCCAGTCACACATCTTAAGTTTTCAGCTTTGGAAAACACTGTTTTATATAATAAATCATATGAAGCTAAGTAAGACAATTAGTATAGAAATCTCCACAACTTGCTATCACAAACCAGCATGTTTGGGAATTCTGTGGTTGTAATTCAAATACAGCTACACAGTTGAAATCAGAAACTGCATATTCCCTATCGACAGTAGGTTAACAAAATTGGCCAGAAGCAATTGTCCTATTTTTTTATTGAAAAATATGACTATTGCCATATTTCCAGATTCAGTTATTGTAGCAATGCATGCCAATGCTATGGTGAAAAATTTTCTGCTGTGATCACTATTGCACCACTTTATGTAACTTATATTAGATGCATGCTAAAGAACTTAAAGCCCATGTCACACTGCACCAACAGATGGAAAGAGGATGTAAAATGGAGAGAAACACTTGCCATCCGTTGTTTAACGGATTCATCCGTTTGTACTCACTGCTTCCGTTTTTTATCCTCTCTATCCGTCCAGCATCTGTCGACTGAGGTTCCCATCCGCTCAAAAAGTTTGAGCTGCTCAAAACTTTTGAGCGGAAAATGTATCCAACACGTCTGTTCTGCATCCGCTATACGCACACGAGGGACATCCGTTCTGCATCCATCAGCATCCGTTACGCATCGCGCTACATCTGCTAGGCTATCCGCTGCGCATCTGCGCAACTCAAATCCATTCCAGCGGGAAAGCGGACACAGGGAGGAAGCGAAATGGACGCGGAACAGATGCACAGCATTAGTAGCACGGAACGGAGAAAGGATGAAAGCGGGATGCACCTTGCATACAAAGCATTTAAAATGGAAAAAATGTTCGCAGAGGGGACCTATTTCGGATATTAAGGATGTCCAGAGGATGCTGAGAGGATGCAAAAGGACACATAGTGGAAAACCTATATTGCCTATAAAAAGGGAAGCAACTCACCTGGATCTCACTTTCAGTCTAGCAGTCTGCTGTGCAGACCTCTGCAGCCTTCATCTGGCTTCTGCTCTTCCACAGCATCCATTAATGTCCACCATGGATCGTAACACACTCCTTTTGGTAGCCACCATCGTTCTGCAACAGTGTGAAGGCCATGTACAGGCTCTTTCAACTGTTCTATAGGAAGAAAAGGAGGCGGCCAAGAAGTGTCTGGGTCCGAATATGGATCGGAGAGAAGAGCCGAGTACGGACTGTACACAAGCTGATGGTGGAGCTCAGGAACGAAGACACTCGTGCATTCCAGAACTTCATGAGGATGCCTCCAGCCCATGTTTGACGAAGTTGTGGAGCAGCTGAGACCCAGGTTGACCAAGGCAAACACCAACCTCCAGCCAGCCTGGACCCTGGGCTGAAGGTGGCACTGATCCTGCCACAGCGGGCCTCAGGAACCACCTAAAGGAGCATGCAGTACGGCTGGAGGGTGCCACAACAACACCATCAGCATTGTGGTCAGAGGAGTGCGTGCAGGCCATCATCAAAGAATACCTGGAGGAAGCTCCCTCCAGTGCCCCCTCCACTGAAGAAGGCTGGAAGAAAGTTGCAGAGCCAGTGGTATCAGAGGTGGAACTTTCCCACACGCGTTGGAGCCATAGATTGGCAAGCACGTGGCTGCAAAGCTCCAGCCCAAGTCAGGGTCCACTTATTTCAACTACAAGGGCTTCTTCCAGCATCATCCTTTTCGCCATGGTCGATGCTGACTACAAGTTCATGTTACATCGATGCTTCAGGCAACGGTCAGCTTCAGAAATGCCCAGGTATACAATGCCAGTGACCTCAAGGAGGGGCTGGAATGTAACTCATCATGGGCTTCCCAGATCCAGACCCGCTGCCCAGGACACGCAAGATGTGCCCTACTTCATCATGGGGGATGACGCCTTCTCCCTCAGAACATACCTCATGAAGCCCTACACTTCAAGATACCTCACCGGTGAAGAGAGGATCTTCAACTACAGGCTGTCCAGGGCAAGGCAGGTGGTGGAGACGCCTTTGGCATCCTGGCCAACAGGTTCCAAGTACTTCTCACCATCATGCAGCATTGCCCAGAGACCGTGAGGAGGATCATGGAAGCTTGCTGCATCCTGAACAATCTCATGCGCACCCGCTACCCAGTGTTGCAAAACAGGCTCGTGGACCATCAACAAGGCATTGGGGACATGGAGCCTGGGGAATGGAGGCAAGAGTGAAACCTGATTGACACTGAGGATGTGCAACGCCCCAACAGAGCCTCAATGTGAAGGGAAGAAACAGCGCAACCTCCTGAACACTGGTGCAACTCCCCAGCTGGAGCAGTGGAGTGGCAAGACAGGATGATAGATGATTAATGGGATGCTTCCTTGAGCCTGTCTCATCACAATGATGAGATTGGGCCATGTATGTTGGGTGGCCTACAATGAACAGGGCATTTAATAAAGAGTTCTCTTTATGTTCAAATGTGTGGATGAATGCTTACACTATTATTGATAATAAAGGGCCATAGGTGTGGCACCAGGGAGGGTGGACGCAAACCAGTCCCACTAATGCTTTCACTGGAGGTTATTACAGCTATTACCCATCGCAAAGGTAATCCCTGCCCATCCCTCAGATATTGCCATCCCAAAGGTATCCCTGCCCATCCCACTGCTATCCTTACCCATCCCACAAGCATGCAAAGCTTAAACCATTTCTAAAAGTTTCCACCAAGACTTTGTTTAATAAAATAAATGAAGCAAGTGGTGTGAAGCCAAATATAATCTTTATTAATAACAAGCTGTAAAAGAAGAATGACGCCAAGTCAAGTGTCCAAAGCAAAAATAAAGTCAACAGGTAGCCACCCACGTCTCCTGGCACTCTTCTTGGTCACTCTGAGGCATGCCCAGTCTCAGGGGTGAAGGGTCCAGGTGCTGTGGAGGTGGCTTGCTTGGTCTGGAGTGCTGGTCTCACCATGGTGCCTGGCCCGAGAGGACAACAAGGGACGGTGTGTTGAGGAAGCTCTCAGGCAGCTGGCTCAGCCCCGTGATGTTGAGAGCCCCTTCCTCCATGACACAGGGTGTCAGCCCCAATACCCAACGACAGATGTACTGAGGCCAGGCTTGGCTGTGGGGTGGAGGAAGGAGCAGTGTAGTGGGCTGTCTGGTCTGCATCTGCTTGTGAGGACTGGCGTCGCGTGGCATCTGTGCCGCGTGGGTGGCGATCTGTGGCAGTGGCATCGGTGGTATCAGTGGCACCGGTGGCGTCCGATGTACATGTGCCTGGACTGGGAAGGCTGCTCCTATGCTGCTGACCTCCTGGTCCGCCATAGCCTTGGTAGGGGGGCCTGTGGAAAGCCTTGGAGGGCAGTGACATCACCTGGGGTGGAGAAGTAGACCTGGACTGGTGGGAGCAGTGACATCTTGGTTTGGAGGGTTGTGAAGAAGATCGGTGATCCTGTTCCTTCACGCACCTGGTACTGGGGTTCCGACATGTTCATGAGGGTCTGGTTCACATAGGTGATGAGGGCTTGCGGTTGGAGGATGGGGCGTTTGGTGTGTACCAGCTGAGAGAGGAGATCTACGCTTGCTCCTGATGGTGTCTCTTATCTCCAGCAGGACAGTGGGCTCTTGTCCCTCCGGTCTGCCTCTCTGCCTTTCTGTGGAGGTGGAGCTGGGGGTGGATGCAGGTTGGGCTGTGGTGGAAGTGCCATCTCCTTTCTCCCAACTGCGTCAGGGGGTCCTTCACGTGCTCCGCACAGGTAGTACAGCTGTCGGCGGGGGTCTTCCGTCATGGCACACTCCACAGATACTGCCTGGAGACAGGACCTGACTCTCTGCCAGAAGAGGACTGGCTCTCAGCAGGCTGCCTGAGAGAGAGGTTTGTGAGAGGGGCTGCTCCTCAGTGGCAGATCTCACCCTCCAGGAAGCTGCACTTGGCCATCACATAGGTCTCTCTTTTCCGTCAAGCTTGACTGCGGCCTGGCCAGATTTCTTGAGGTGCAGCTTCCCGTACCAGGTGTGCCATATGCTTCCACCAGCCAAGGAGCACCTCTGAAGTGTTAGCCCAGGCTCTCTGCCTTCTCTCTCCAAGCACCTGCTTCCTTTTGGTGTCCTATAGAGCCTGTGTCCCTTCCCCATAGATACTCGTTCTCCCTCAGCCACTCCAGAACCTCATCCTCATGTTCCTCTTTATGTTGTATTGCCTCCTCTTCCCGTTCTTGCGTCTGCCTCTTCTCCTTTGGCAGGACATATGGGCCCCTCATCAGAGGGGCTTCCAGGTTGTAGGGGCTGCTCCTCCACACCACCACTCCACATGCAGCAGCAAGCAACAGTAGCAGCAAAAGCAGACCACCACCACCACAGCCAGCAGCGCAGCAGGACTAGCAGGACCAGGCATCAGCAGCAAAGCAGAGTAAGCACAGAGCACCAGCAGGACAGCAGGGACCAGGATCAGCAGCAGCAGATGAGCACCAAGCATGCGCAGCAGCACCAGCAGGACCAGGAGCACGCAGCAGGCACCAGGAGCACCAGCAGGACCAGGAGCACTAGTGGGACCAGGGAGCACCACCAGGACCAGGAGCACCAGCTGGACCGGCAGGACGAGAAGCAAGGCCAGCAGAGTAGCACCAGCAGAGTAAGCAACAGCAGAAGCACCAGCCACCAGGAGCAGCGCCAGCAGAGTAAGCACTAGCAGAAGCCCACCCCAGGCAAGCAGTGCCAGCAGAGTAGCACCCAGCAGACCACTGCCAGAAGCAGCATGCAGCAGAGTAAGCACAGCAGAAGCACCACCCGCCAGAAGCAGCATCAGCAAGTTAGCACCAGCAGAAGCACCACCTCCAGAAGCAGCATCAGCAGAAGCCGCAGCCCAGAAGAGTGAGCCCGGGCTGCAGAAGCCCCAGCAGAAGCGAGTGAGGGCCACGGGGTGGGAGGGTGTCCCTGTCCCTCTTGCCAGGGCTGGCAGCAGATGGCTGAGGCTTTCTCTTCTTCCCCATGGTTGTTGGGTTGCTGGCTGGCTGGCTGGCTGGCTGGCTGGCGAGCTGTGTCTGGAAGCAGGTCTTTCCTCAGAATGGTGACCTGCTTGGGAGCTGCTTCCCTTTGTATCCGCGGGGCTGATGCAATGCATCCTCCCCGCATGCGCAGTGAAATATCTGGGCATCCGCTAGGCATCTGCTAGGCTTCCGCTTGCTTCCGCTCTGCATCCGCTTCATCCGCTTGGCATACCGCTCTGCATCCGCCTGTATATCATTCCGCGTCCGCTTTGCTGTACTCCCCCGGAAGCCTTGCGGATTGTGTCATCCGCTCTCATCCGCTAGGCTTCTGTGGGCATCTGCTTTCCATCTGCCCTATGTCCTCCCCCCGTCCATTCCTTTCCGTGTTGTCCGCTCTGGTTATGCAAATTTTTTGCTCCTTTTGAGAGCGGATAACAATGGATGGAACATTTTTCTCGTCCGCAGTGTCCTTTTTACAAACGTTTTGCATCCGTCGGCCAGTGTGACAGGGCCTTAACCTACTGTGTAGGGATTCTAATGGCTTTTTTAAAAGAAAAAATATTTCAAAAGCTTGAAAAATTGTGATACTAATTAATCTTCATTTGCTGATATATATTTTCTTACATGGATTACTTAGTCACACTTAAAAGATGATCTATTTTATAAAGTCAAGTGTCATATGTAAGTATGGTAACCTATTAAATGTTTCTTTGTGTGCAGAATTAAATGCACATACGCACACACACACATTAATATCCTGCTATGTATACAATGCTCTAGTATTCCATTGCAACATTGTTAAAAAAGAAAAATATCTTATTTAAAAAAAAATTATATCAAAGAGAAACCCCAAATATAATTAAGAATAGAAATTCATTGCATAAAACATGCAATGCAGTGATGGAACATTGTGCATCATTGTCTATCATGTTGTGCCAGTGTAAGTTGGTACGTAATATTTTTAGACTGTGCAGTCCACGATTGAGAGAGAATGAGTAATCCCTATTCACCCATTAATATTGGATAGAATGATAGTATATGTCCAAAACTTTCAATGACTCATAACTGTGTACCATAGCTTCCTTCCCTGAAGACCAGATAATCATTTCTTATGGCAATCTTCAAAGTCACCTTTCTATTGTCATAGGAAGTCAGTGTCAGATTTTATTTAATTGAATCAAAATAGGAAGATCTGTGCTTGAGCTGGGAAAAAATCAAATGGGATATAATTAGATTATGTGATATTAAATATAAAGGGGTTGACACTAAGTTTGGCCACTTTATTTACTGCTAATAAATTATAGTAGACAAAAATATATTAGATTAATTATTAACTGCAACAACAAAACATGGATTCTACAGCCTTTTGACCAGATAATTCGCTGCTGAATTTTCTAAATACTACTTCCTTGAACTGATACAAGTGTAGACTACCATAAGCAATCACAATAATGAAGATATAGAAGAATTCTAGAAATTAATTACATCTGCTGAGTCAGAAGAATAAACATGTCATGACTGTTGTGATGATATAAATGGGATTATGAAAAACAACTATAACAATAATTGGAAATTTTGGATAGGAAAAAACATATTTTCCATCATGAATTCATATTCAAAAATGGATTTAGAGAAACCCTAATGATATATCAGAGAAATTGATTACATCTAGTTTGATAGCCTATTCATTTTTAGTGGAATGCTCAATTTTTAACTGATTCAATATTGGTAGTAATAATTGACGAGTAAGAGCACCATTAAAATAGCACCAAACAAGACGAGAAAATGTCTGCAAAATATGGCAGCCTGAATATTCAAATATGCAAGAGTCAGAAGGGTGACAATTATGAAATTGTTTCATTCAATGGACACAAAGAATTGAACAATGAGAACTTAGCTGAAGCCCAATTTTGACCAAATGAAATTCTGTTATAAACAGCCAGTCCAATTAATGATACCAAGAAACATAATCCAGAAAGCAAATTATTAAAAGGCACTAAACAAATTATACAGAAATAACAAGAATTGAAATATGAACAATCAACCAGAAACATTATAGAAAAAACAAAACAAGATAATTAAAAAGTTATTGAAATAAGATTTTCAAAAATTGAATAGTCAGCCACTAAAAAGAAGAAAAGGCTGAAAAAGACAAAATAAGAAATAGATAGGTTTTGGAAATGAATCTTCAAGATTAAGAAATCAGACTACTCAACAAATCAGCAAGAAACCTCAGAATGCTTCAAACTTCTAATAACAGAATACAGCTGGATGCATTCAATAAATATTTGAATTACACAATTCCAGCAAAAGTAGAAGATGCTATTCACGGCTTTAGACAAGTCAAAATGACTAGCCTGGAAGGCCAGTATCCTCAAACATTGTGGTAGCAAAATGCTCAAAATATTGATAACATTATTTACCTATGATTTACAACAAACATCCTACCCTTGTTACAATATGCCAAAGTCATTATCAGACACAAGAAAGATGATCAAAAATAAATAAAACACCTACAGATGGAAAATCTCTCAATTCTGTATAAATTATTCCCAAAGAGTTTACAACAGGACTGTTCTCCAACTAGGAAAATAACCAGAATGGATTTATCAATGTAGATCATGTGCAAGTCATTCAGCAAATTATCAAATGTCACAATGAATACCACCTACCACTTTGTCTGACCTTCACTGACTTTGAAAAAAAGTTTTATTCTGTTAAAAGGTATATTCAAAGCCCTACAGGTGTGGGAGTGTTCTACAGCCTCCTGAAATCAACAAAGACCATAGCTACTATCCATATAAATGAAAAAAATATGTCACTATCAATAAGCAAAAAATAATTCAACAATGTGATCCAATTTCACTAAAAGGATAGAAAAGAAGCAAAGAAGACAGTCATATTCAGCAATTAACCCTAATCTTTGCCAATAAAATTTTAAAACATGAACTAGAGATATCAATAAAAATAAACCAAATTAAATTAGGTTTGAGAGCATATGGACAATTCAAAAGTAGCATGTCAGCTTGCTTAAGGAAAAAAATGTTTAATCGCTGTATTTATTACCTATTCTGAAATGAGATTGAATAATAAAGGCAATTTCATGTATATTTTTTAAATTAAAAACTGAATTGCAGTATTGAGTAAATTCTGGTTTGGTTTACACAGAAGGAATTATCTTATGTGTTGAAGCTATACATACATATTTGATAATTCATCTACAGATTTATAGATCTTTTACAAATCATTTCTAAAATGTAAAAATCAATATTAACATTCTTTCCTTTGTGATTGTCAACCTGACTTATTTTAATATCAGCCCAAGAAGCAGAATCTCTGAAGTTAATTGGGTAGGGTAGAAAGGTTTATACAAGTGTAAGCCTCGGCATAATTATTTTAATTTATTTATTTATGTCCAGTATAAATATGTTTTCTTGATCTGAAAACATCACCATACATTTCATCTTTAAAATATATTTATTCCTTTCCACATAGCTCTACAACTTATATATTATACTCAATAATTTTTTCACATCAGTTTAATCATGATGGCTTTAATCCTGTCTTAAGATAAAGCCAAATGAATGACCATGGACCATCATTCTGTTTGAGCTCTTGGAAAAAGGCAACTGTCTACTGGGCATAAAAGCTGTAGGACACATCATAGGACTTTTAATATCTGCTCATGGAAAACAAAAGCAGATAGATAAAACTAAACCATATAATTCTGCTTGTAAACTTCTCATCTACATCAGATTAGCCACATAAAATAGGACTTTGATCTAGTCTGGTCTTTTAACTGAGTATTTGTCTACTTTTTTGTCTTCCTTCTTTCACAGACACAAATTATTTTATTAGCCTTCCTCCCCTCCCACCTGCATCAGAAAGTTAACAGTGAAGAAAAAACAGTGATGGGAGAAAACATTTTACTATGCTGCTTTTATAAAAATTGTACATTGTACCTAATAATATGCTACTTTCTGAATCTTTTTGGACCTTTTTTGCATGGGCAATTCTAGGAGTTGAAGTTCACACATCTTAACAAATGCCTAGAATGTTAAAGCATAAATTTGAAATGCATTTCCTTATTGTTGCATTTCTTTTTTAAAATATGTTTATTGAAAGTTTCAAAATATATTTATATATTTTAAAAAAGAGAAACATGTTCTCACATGTACATTTCTAAGTGTCAGTTAAAATCATTTGTTACAAGTAAATCTATAACTTGCTTCCTAGATCCTTACTTTTTTGTAATTATTACAATTATAATACAATATTTATTTAATTATATTACTTTATATATATACATAGCTACATATACATTTATCCTGATTTCCATTTTCCCTTGTTGTTTGTTTAATTGGTTTCACTAGACATCTTTATTTCCTTTTTATACAACCATTTGTACCATATATTCCAAGTTGTAAAAAACTCCCCCACTTCCTTATTTTTTAGTAACATGGTTAGTCTAACCATTTCTGCACATTGGTGGATTTTACTAGTTATTGCCAGGTTCGTGGTTGTCATTACTGATTTCCAGTTTTTGGCAAAGACTATACTTGCTGCTGTAATGATATGTGATATCAGATGCTGGTGTTTTTTGCTCCATGTCGGTTCTGTCATTCCAAGTAGAAAGGTCTCTGTGTTGAATTTAATCTTTAGTTTTGTCATCTCTTCTAACCATGTCTGTATCTTAGACCAGTACTTTTAAGCTTTAGGACATGTCCATCATATGTGAAAATATGTTCCCTGGCTACAGTTACATTTCCAACATTTGGGTGACATATTAGGGAACATCCTAGCAAGTTCTAGTGGGAGATGCCAGCGATAGAACATTTTGTAAATATTTTCTTTATATGAGACTACTGTTGCATTTCATTGGAAAGGTAACAGATGTCAATCCTTGCAAAAATAAAGAAGAAAAAGACTGAAAGAACTGAAAAAGAAAAAAACTTCAAGGACTTCCCATATATATTTTTACTCTGTCTTTATAATCCAGTATTATTTGTGATAAACTAAAATAAAAATGCAGCTATCTAAGTGATTCCAAGAATCTCTGCTGCTTAAATTGCATTCATTGGTTAGTCCATATATTTAACAGATATATTTAAATTTGCCAATTTATGAAATGTAAAATTCTAGAATTTTTCATTAGTATTTCCAATTAAATAATAATTGAAGTTAGGAGGTTTCTGGTCTGGTCCTTTTTTTTCTGTGTGCCTGCCAAAAACTGGCCAAATAATTATGGTTTTTTTTTTTTTTTTGCCTGCATGNTAATTATTTTTTTTTTTTTTTTTTTGCCTGCATGTAATCAGTGGAGGTTCATAAATTCATAGTCTCCTCATAAGTTTTTGTATTGCCTTTATTCCAAAGGGGATATAGGACAAATCTTTTTTTCTCAAGACATTCCTATGGCTAACAGACAGTGTGAATGCCCTACTAAAACATTGTAAAGATGTCTTCAAATAATGCAAGGATAATATATTTTTTCCCCAAAATGAGCGGAAAAGAAATCATGAGAACAATTTTCTCATTCCAACTTTCTCACCACTGCCTTTAGCACAGAATAATAAAAATATGCAGTGAAGTTGGGAAAGAAGCAGAAAGAAAAAAAAATCAATGAAAACTTGTTTCTCAATTATTTGTTCCCCAGACAATGTCACATTACTCGTTTCTCTCTCTGTATATCGGGACAAATCTTTTTTGGAAGGCTGGATCCTTATTATTGGCCTGGTTTTTGTAGGCACCTACTGTAGTATCCAAATGTTTCATGACATGAGCTTTTGCACTCTGAATTCTATCTGCAAGAAAAGTGCCTGATAAACTCTCTTGAGATACTGTGCAAAGAGATAAAACTTTATTACCACACATCTAAAGTTACTTAGGGAAGTCTGTCATGGCCAAATGAGTGGGTGTCTGAAGTTAATGAGCTGCTTTCAGCAAGATGTGCTTCTCTGAGAGAAGCTAAGTTTCTGCAAAACAGTCGCCTTGGAACAAAAGAATCAGTGACTCAGTGGGAGGCATCATAATTAATAAAGGGCAACAAACACATTGCTGTTTAATCTAATGTGACAGAGCTGCACTGTAGACATTAGCAGCATGGGATTTCATTTACAAAGACGGTCTATCATTTGGTTACTCCAGAAAATTAGAAAATATAAATCTCATCAGCAATCAAAATGGTACACCAGCTGCCAAAAACTGAGTTACTTTAAAGTAACTCACAAAGTTTTTAAAAAATAGCCATGGCACATGAAGAAGAGAGAGAGACATAAAAGTAAATGAAGCAATTTTTTTTCATTATTTCCTGACATTATATGACTTTTATATTCTTACTGTGGCTCTCATAGAATTTCATATTGCACATTTTGTGTAGTGCTTTGGATCTAGGTTTGATGAAAGCAATCCCAGTTATTTGCATATGAAGAAGGATAAAATACAAAAATGACTGAAAGCAACTCCCTTTGTGCTCAAGCCATGCTATAAATTGAAAACTTCTAATGCTGTATTTTACTATTCCAAATGCTTCTAATTGAATCCAATCACTTCAAAGAATGGAATAATTATTCAGAAATAATAACAGATGGTATTATGAAGGAAATCTCTTATTATTACAACTAAAAATATAAATTAAAGAATGATCTTTTAGCATTAGTAGATATTATTACTCCATTAATCATGAACATCATAATGCTACAAATTTCTAAAATTTTCAAACATTTTTACTGAAGAATTATGGTCACAGTAGCTTGGAAAATTCTTTCAATCCATTAATATCCTGAAAAGATTTTAATAATGCACATCTGTAGTTGCTATTACAGAATATCAAGCTAATTTTTAAAATCATATTAATTTTAAGGTAGGTAATGTTGATTATTAACAGAAAGTAAAAAATGTTTAGTTCTGTATTGGAACAGGGGTCTTAGACAAGGTTAAGTATCACTTGAAGTGATCTAATAAAGATTTTGGTAAGAGTGTCACTTAAACATTAAACAAGATAAAATATAATGATCAAAACAAAACATTATAGAAAATAGTTTTGTCTAAGTGGAAGCAATTTGCTGATAGAAAACAAATCAGTGTAACTAAAAACTGCTGTTGTGCATATACTGTATCTTTATTTATTATATTAGCTTGATTAAGAAAAACTGATTCTATAGGGTTACATTAATTTTAAAATCATAAAAAATTGCAAGTAGTATTATTAGTACTACTGGTTCAAAAATACCACTATTTTTGGAATCAGAATACATTACAGCTGACCACAAAAGAAAGGATCTGTGTGGCAAGTCAGCCTAGTATAATAGTGCTAACTGTTGATATGCACAATCAATAACTATTTTATTCTGTTTCATAGTTAAAACAGACTTTTAACAGACAGCCTTTCAAGAGTCTGTTCCTTTTAAGACTATGCCTTTGAACAATCAGAAGCATTGTCATATTGGTAAAAATTCCTCCAGCTGTAACTGCCTTTCACTTGGCTCCATTTGTTTGTCTTTCTCTGTTTTATCTCTTTCTCATCTTCCAAACTCTGTGCTGAAATTCTCTGCAATGTTTCTAGAAAAAACATATATAATTAATGCTGTTTATAGAAACCAGCAAGTAAGAACAAGCCTTCATCTGTAGAATGTAAGAGGAGCCACCTACTAGGACAGTGAAAAACTGAACAGATAGCTGGAGTCTGAAGTTGAAATTGAAAGAAAGAAGATTGAAGTGACCTTGAAAAACTCTGAGCTGATTTATCAAAGAGCCTTGGATATTTCTGGCATCGACCATCTGTAGTTACTCCTCTTTAAGTAACTCTTTAGTCAAGGAATAAATATTCTTCTCTTCATCTCTCTTACTCTGCTTGGTATATTTTCAGCACCAGCAATTTCTTCTGTCTTATATTTTAGTGTTGTCTCTCTCACAACTTGGAGTATCTTAACAATCTTCTCAGTAAATCTAATGTGAATTCTTCTGTGTAGTCAATTCTTGTTGCATATTCTTTGTATAGAACATGAAACACTTTCATCTATCCATCCATCATAGTTTCATTTGGTTATTTCCAGTGCTTCTGCCAATATTTCTGCGCATTTATTTCAGCAAGGGGTTTTCACCTTTTTCCCTTCTTCTATATTTTGAAATCTCAGATAAAATTCTGATTTATTCTATTTCCATCCCTAATGGTACATCTGTCCTTACTCTAACACTCACTCATCAATATCAATGTTTCCAAATTTTCTTAGTCTCTTGTATATTCTTCTTCAGTTTGTTTTTTTAAAATCCTTGTCTTCATATTCTCATTATCTGTTTGATATTTTCCACTTTCTCACTGTCTTTTCAATTTTTGCTCATCTTCTGGTTTCATGCCATATCATCTGTAATCGTGTTCCTTCTCTTTCTCTTTCTTTCCTGTTATAATATTGTCTGTATAGATATATTAATATTGTTGTCCTCAGATGGTGAGGAGGTTGGATAACGAATGAAGCCCAGAGCTGTTATCTTTCTACTACATTTATAATGTTTAATCTGTAAAGAAAGAGAGAGAAAAGAAAAAAACGGGGACAAAAAAGATGAAGGCAAACAGTTGCCACTCCAAAGGAGAAAACAAGGGAAAAAGAAAGTCTTCAAGCACTTGTATACCTTAATCCAATTGTTACAATGGTAAATAATAAAAAGTCAAAATCAATGCATAAAAAAGTGAAAAAAAGAAATATAATATATTGTTCCTCTTAATAACAAAAAGAAAACAAAATATAACAGCTTTTTACATTCTGTATTCCGTTTTAAAAGTCAGAATCCAATTAAAGAGAAAAAAAAACAGCCTCAACTAGTGGGGGGGGGGCTTTAAAAGGGAGGCAAAAGGTAAAAACAATTCTAATATAAAATAAGCCTCTGCCACCA
>BHFT01033040.1:0-10574 GCA_004320025.1 Laticauda laticaudata
CTTCACTTTCAGTAAAAGATATCTTTTCTCTAAACTAAAGAGTCTAAGTATTTCTTTCCTGGATTTCGAATGGAGCTTCTCCTGACAAGAGTCTTGGTCAGGCCAGGCCAGGGAAGAAACATCAAGCCAGTGATACAAATCACCTCACCCCCCCAAGTGCTGCCAGGGTACAAGGAAGAGAGGGAGAGGGAAGTGGAAAGGCACTGTGGAATATGGTACATCTATGGAGCATCTCCTGGCAATGGTGGGGCAGTCAGTATGGTTTACAGCTGGCCCGAGGTATTGGGAAGGAAAAGGAGGAAGTTGGCAATGGAGAGATCCAAGCCCCTATAAGGGGAGCTGCTATTAATTCTTTTGCCAGTGTGCAGCTGCCATTTTGGGAAGCTGGTCCCCTTTTCTTGTATTCTGTACAATACCAAGACATTCAGCAGCTATATTTCATAATTCAGTTCAAAATGCAACAGCACAGTTACCTTGATACAGGTAGTGCTCGACTCTCAATAGTTTGTTTAGTGACCGTTTGAAGTTAACAATAGCACTGAAAAAATGACTTATGGCCATTTTTCACACTGATGACCATTGTAGCATCCCCATGGTCATGTGTATAAAATTCAGATGCTTGGCAACGGACTCATATTTATAACTGCTGCTGTGTCCCAGGATCATGTGACCCTTTTCTGTAACCTTCTGTCAAGGGTCCCAAAGGAGCTTTTTCAGGAGGCAACTGAACTTTCTTGTTTTTTTTCTTTTGATGATGTTTCACTTCTTATCTAAGAAGCTTCTTCAGGTCTGACAGAACAGTGGGGAATGGCAGGATTTATATTCCTTGCAGACAAATCCTTCTATTCCACACTGTCCTGTCAGAGCAAAATGTCTTCAAAAGAAAAAACAAGAAAGTCCAGTTGCCTCCTGAAAAAAGCACCTTTCAGACAACTATGACCTGAATGACTGAGAATCTCTACAGACTTCTGTCAAGCAAAGCCAATTGGGAAACTAGATTCACTTAACAATCATCTTACCAATTTAACAACTCCTGTGGTTCACTTAACAAATGTGACAATAAAAGTTGTAAAATGGGGCAAAACTCACTTAACAAATTTGTTCACAACATAAATGTTGGGAATCATAAGTTGAGGACTACCTGTGCCTACATCAAACTTAGATCTTTGCCTGGGTATTTTTTCTTACACAAAAGATAGCTTTTGGACAATATTAGTTAAGAACTAACACTAAATGATGGCATTTATAATCTTAAAAAAAGGGATGGATTTGCTACTATATTGTGTTTCATCCATCTACAAAAATGATTGGGCTGTACCTCAACGAAGCTGTAAAATTAAGATTTTGGAAGGTGGGTCCTTTTGCTGTGAGTATTAAAAATGGATACAATCTCAGTTCCATAGGCTGCAGTGCAACCTTTCAGAATTGTGAACATGAAGCTGAATTCACCCAGGCTCCTCAGTTGTTGGAGCTGTCAATGAAAGGTCTTCCATCAAGTTTAAATTGACTTTAAGAAAATAAAGAGAAAAGAAGCCCCATGGATTTCAAAAAAGAATGCCTGCAGTGCGAAAATGAATTATGAAGCTGTTCAGGTTTGGTTTCAAGTTTATGACCTATTCTAACCATATGTTTTACTTGTTCTATATTGCCCAAATGAATGTACATCTGCATTTTTTCATTGCAAGCTTAAATAAAGTTCAGATGTTTAAGGCCTGCTTGGTCATGTTTCACCAATATAAACATAAATATTATCTCCTGATAGCTTTCTTTTTTTAAAAAAATGGATGGTGCGATTTCAACTTTCTTTAATGGTTTTTGTAATATTTGCAAAGATCTGCAGACCTCTTATTTCATTTAAGCCATACAATAAATGAACCTGCAGAAAGTATATTTTTCCATAAGTAAGTAAGATGGAAACTGGAAACGAGGAAGAGTTAATAAAGAATAGAACACCACAATATTTCAACCACATTATGTGTACAAAATTAATGTGCTTTCTATTTTACAATGAGGGCAATATGCTGATTTATCTGGGTCTTTTTATGTTTTTTTAAAAAGTTTAAAAGAAAGTTTAATTTGCAATTCACCCTGAGTTTAAACGTACAACTTCCTAACATATATGCATCAATTTTTCACATGCACAGATAGATTTGGACTACTATATCTGGATTGCAAAAATCTGGATGCAACATCTTCCAAAGAATGGAAGAATTATAAATTAAGACTGTTAGAAGTAAAAGGCAGGCATATAAAATTGGTTATTTGTTCACAGTTACAGTAAGAATTTTACAAAGTCAATCTGGTCTTGTGGTTAAGGCATCAGACTACAAACTGTGAATTTTAAGCCCATGTCACACTGGCCAATGGATGCAAAAAGGACACAGCGAAGCGGATGCGGAACGGATACAGCGGATGCAGAGCGGACGCTGAACGGATGAAGCGGATGCACAGCGGATGCACAGCGGACAAAGAGGATGCACAGCGGAAGCCTAGCAGATGCACAGCGGAAGCGGAATGGGTGCCGAGCGTTAATTGCGCATGCGGGGGGGAAAGCATTTGCATAAGCCCCCCGGATATAAAGGGAAGCAGCTCGCACGTGGCCAGCATTCCGAGGAAAGACCTGCTGCTGGAACACTTCGAGTTCCTTGCCTGCCCTGCTGCATGCTTCCTGCCAGCTTGGTGCCTGCCTGCCTGCCTTCCTTCCTGCCAGGCTTCGCTGCCAGGCTTCCCGCCAAGCCTAACCTGCCAGGCATTCCTGCCAGCCATTTCCTGCGCAGGCTTTCCTGCAGCCCTACCTGCCAGGCTTCCTGCCAGCGTTGTGCCTGCCTGCCAGCCTTCATGCCTGGCTTCGCTGCCAGCCCTTCCTGCCAGCCTTGGTGGCCTGCCACGCATCCCCTGCCGCCAGCAATCCCACAAGCCATGGGAAGGAAGTGAAAGCCTCAGCAGCCTGCCGCATCCCTGGCAAGAGGGACAGGGCCAACCTCCCACACCCTGTGCCCCTGACTCTGCTTCTGCTGGGGCTTCTGCTGAAGCTGCTCCTGGTGGGTGGTGCTTCTGCTGGTGCTTACTCTGTTGAAGCTGCTCTTGTCCTGCTGGTCCTGCTGTGTCCTGCTCGTGCTCCTGGACTTGCTTCGTCCTGCTCATGATCTGGTCTGCTCGCCCCTGCTCGTCCTGCTCGTGATCGGTCTTGCTCGTCCTGCTGCGTCCTGCTCGGATCCTGGACTTGCTGGTGCTTACTCTACTGCTGCTGGATCCGGTCTGCTGGTCCTGCTGCTGCTGATCCTGCCTGCTGCTGCTGCCTGCTCGCCTGATGATGATGATTAAGATTCCTGCTGGTGAGGATGATGATGATGATGATGATTCCTGCTGGTGCTGGCTTGCTGCTGCTAGTGGTGTGGAAGAGCAGCCCCTACTACCCTGGGAGCCCTTGATTGAGGACCCCATCTGGTCCGCCAAAGGGCAGGAAAGATGCCGTATGCGACAACTGCGAGGAGGGGGCAATACTATATTGAGGAGGCGCACGAGGATGAAGGTGCTGGAGTGGCCTTGAGAGAAAATGACTATCTGTGGCGGAAGGGACACCTGGCTCTACAGGGACAACCAAGCAGAAAGGATGCTTGGAGAGAGAGGGCAGAGAGGATGGGTTACATTTCGGAGGTTGCTCCTCGGCTGGTGGATAATATAATGCACCACCTGGTACGGGAAGCTTGCAACCTCAAGAAAATCTGGCCAGGCCACTTTTGTGAAAGCGTGACAGAACAGAGAGACCTTACATCATGGCCAGGTGCAGCTTCTGAGGGTTGAGGACTGCCTATCGCGGAGGAGCACCAAGCAGCGCGCCTCTCACTTACCCTCTCTCTCCCGGCAGCCTGCTGAGAGGCGGTCAAGTCCCTCTTCCGGCCGAGAAAGTCAGTTCCCTGTCTCCAGGCAGGTTTCTGTTGGAGCGTGCCACGGCGGAGAACCCGAGATCAGGTGTGGTAAGCGTGGTGAGTGCTAATAGAAGGACTCTCTGAGTGCGGTGGGGAGAAAGGAAGACATGCGATCCCCATCCATCAGTCCTAGCCGCAATCCCACCACCCCCAGCCTCTGCTCCGCAGAAAAAGGCAGAGAGCGGACAGCAGGAGGGGCAAGAGCCACACTGTCCTGCTGGAGAATCAGGGACACCATCCGGAGGCAGCAATAGATCTTCCTCCTCTCAGCTGGTCACCCGACTTCCTCATCCTCCAACCGCAAGCCCTCCTCACCTATGTCAACCAGACCCTCAATGGAATGACGGATCCACTGTACCAGCTGGTGAAGGACCGGAATTACGGAGCTGCTTCACAACCCTCCAACCCAGATTGGATACCTGCTCCCACCCAGTCCAGGTCTGCCTCCTCACCCCAGGTGCTTGTCCTCCCATATCCAAGGCTTTCCCACAGGCCCCTCCACCTACCAAGGCTACGGCTACGCAGGAAGGTTCAGCAGACAGGCAGCGCAGCCCTTCCCAAGTCCAGGCCACAGAGTATCGGGCGACACCATTGCAACTGTTCCACCTTGATGCCCCTGATGCCACACGACAATATGCCACCCAGGCGACAGCAAAGGCACCACACCAATGAATGTGCCACCCATGGCAGTCCTCACCAGCTGCAGAGCAGACAGCCCCCACAACATAAACTCCTTCCTCCCACCCCAACAGCCAAGCCGGCCTCAGTAACTCTGTCATCAGTAACTGGGGCTGACAACCCAATGGCATGGAGGAAGACCTCTCAGCCATCACGGGGCTGAGCCAGCTGTCGCGACACCTTCTCAACACACCGTCCCTGTTGTCCTCTGGGGGCCAAGGCACTCCAGCACACCGCACCACCACAAGCACCTTGGACCCTTCACCCCTGAGGCTGGGCACAGCTCTCGAGTGACCAAGAAGAGTGGTAGGAGAGTGTGATGTGGTTGGCTGCGCGTGGGATGCTGGTTGTATGGTGTGTTGTGACAGTGTTTGGTGTTGGGTTACTTGACTTGGGTCAATTTTTTTTTACAGCTTGTTTATGTAATAAAGTTTACTCTTTGATTCACAACACTTGTTTCATTCTTTTTTTCAAATAAAGTCTGGTAAATTAAACTTAGAAATGTTTAAGCCTTAAAATGCTTATGGATGGGTTAAGATAGCAGTGGGGTGGGTTAAGATATGCTGTGTGGATAGATAAGCTACAGTGCAAGCCATAGTTGGGAGTAAATGGTCCCACCCTCCCCAGGTGTCACACCTATGGCCCCTTTATTATCAATAACATATGTAAGCATTGATCCACACATTTGAACACAAAACACAACTCTTTATTAAACGCCCTGTTCATTGTAGGCCCAACCAACGATACATGCCCAATCTCATCCGTGTGATGAGACGAGGCTGAAGGGAAGCATCCATTAAGCATCTACATCCTGTTCCTGTGCACTCCACCGCTCCAGCCTGGGGAGTTGCAAACCAGTGTTTTTCAGGAAAGGTTGCAGCTGCTTCTTGCCCCTTCTGTGAGGCTATGTTTGTGCCTTGCCAACATCCTCAGTGTCCTATTCATGTTTCGCCCTTGCCTCCATTCCCAGGCTCCATGTCCCCATTTCCCTATTGATGGTCCACGAGCCTGTTCTGCAAGACTGGGTAGCAGGTGCGCATAGAGATTTGTTGCAGGATGCAGCAAGCTTCCAACAATCCTCCTCAATGGTCTCTGGTGATGCTGCACGGTGGTGAGAGTACCTGGAACCTGTTGGCCAGGATGCCAAAGGCGTTCTCCACCACCCCGCTTTGCCCTGGACAGTCGTGTAAGTTGAGATCCTCTCTTTACGGTCAGGAAGTCTGGAAGTGTATGGCTTCATGAGGTAGGTTGTCTGAGGGGAGAAGGCGTCCTATCCCCCATGATGAAGTAGAGCAGTCATCTTGCGGCGTTGTTTGGGCAGCGGTCTGGATCTGGGAAGCCCACAATGAGGTTTGCCTCCCAGCCCCTCCTTGAGGTGACTGGCAATTTGTATACCCTGGGCATACTGAAGCTGAGCCGTAGCCGTGAAGGCATCGATGTACATGAATTTGTAGTCCAGCAATCGACCATGGCGAAGAGGATCGATGCTGGAAGAAAGCCCTTGTAAGTTGAGAATAAGTGGACCCCGACTTGGCTGGAGCTTTGCAGGCCGCACGTGTGCCTTGCCCATCTGTGGCTCCAACGGTGTGGTGGGAAGTTTCCACCCTCTGAATACCACTGCTCTGCAACTTTCTTCCAGCCTTCTTTCAGTGGAGGGGCACTGGAGAGCTCCTCCTTGTAATTCTTCGAATGATGGCCCTGCACCACTTCTCTGACCAACAAATACTGATTGGTGTTGTGGTGGCATTTCCTCCAGCCGACTGCATGCTTTTGTAGTGGTGTCCCTGAGGCCCAGGTGGCGCAGGAGTGGAGTGCCAACCTTGAGCCCAGTGTTCCAGCCTGGGGCCGGAAGTTGTGTTTGCCTTGGTCAACCTGGGTCAGGCCGCTGCACAACTTGCATCAAAACATGGCTGGGAGGCATCCTCATGAAGTTTCTGGAACGCCCGCAGTTCTTCGTTCCTGAGCTCCACCATCAGCTTGTTGTACAGTCCGTACTCTGCTTTTCTCCGATCCCATTTTCGACCCCAGACGCTTCTTGGCCGCCGTCCTTTCTTTCCCATAGAAGAGTTCACAGAGCCCTGTAGATGGCTTTTCGTTACTGTTGCCAGAAGGATCCGTGGCTGCCAAAAGGACTGTTGGTACGATCCATGGTGGACATGACCTGTAAGTGTGGAAAAAGGAAGAGTCAGATGCAGGCTGCAGAGGTCTGCAACAGCTTGGCTGCTGGTCTTGAAAGTGAGTATGCAGATGAGTTGCCTCCCCTTTTAATAAGGCAGTAATAGGTTGTCCTTTTGCATCCCTCTAGGCATCCTCTAGGCATCCTCCTAGACATCCTTAATATCCGAGATAGGTCCCCCTCTTTTTGAGAAGTGTTTTTTCCATTTTAAATGCTTTGTTTCAGCTTGGCATCCGTTTCTGCATCCTTCCTACATCTGTTCCGCGTCTGTTCCACTTTCCTCCCTGCCTCCGGGTGGATGCGAGTTGCGCGGATGCGCAGCGGAATGCCAAGCGGAGATAGCGGATGCTTAACAGATTCGTAACAATGCATAGCGGATGCGTAGCGGATGCAGAAACCGACCAAACCTGGATAACATTTTCCGCGCAAAAGTAAAAGTTTTAGGCAGCCCAAAACTTTTGGAGCGGATGAAACATCAATAAACGGATGCTGGATGGATAGAGAGGAAGTAGAACGGAGGCAGTGAGTACATCGCGTTTTCGAACGGATGGCAAGGTTTTTTTCCGTTTTACATCCTCTTTGTATCCGTTGGTTCACTGTGACATGGGCTTTAGTTTTCTAATGAAAAATCTGTCTGTGTGGTTTTGGGCCAGTCACTCTCTTTCAACCCAACTGATCTCACAAGATTGTTGTTGTGGAGAAAAGAGAAACAAGAGGAAGTATTAGGCATAGTTGGCTTGAATTATTTACACAAATAACAAATATGGGATTTGTAAATAATCTAAAATATATATCTTTTACAAATTTTTGCTGATACCAGAATTAAAAAGTTGACATTTTATGGTTTTACTTACAGACAAAGAATAGGATATGGAATGAAGAGATATATATTTAGCATTTTAGGAGCTAAAGAGTTGGTATTACATTTCTTTATATTTCTTGTGATGAAGGTTTAAAGTCACTTCTTTATATATTTCTTTTCATTTTCTATATTATATTCTTCTGTTTCCTCTTTTCCTCTTTTTTTGTACTATTTATTCTTTCTGTCTCTTCTCTAAGAGTTAAGTTTGTCTTAGATTTTACTAAGCTTAGTTTGTGTTAGATTTTACTATTGTAATTAAAATTCTCAGTTGAAATTATACACAGTTAAATATGCTAGATTTAATGGCTCTGTTATGCCTTTTCACATTGATATTATTGTCCCATGTTTTTGATGATTTTCAAAAAAATGTTTAACATTTAAATAATTTAAATGTTGAATTATTTTAAATCTGAATTTGCTTTATGTAGAAAACAAACAAACAAAAACAATTTCAATGAGTGTATTGAATCCCTGTGGATGCTTGCATGTTGCAGAAAAGTGTTTCATGGATAATATTTTGTCAGCTGGATGGGAAAAAACAGTAACATTGCAGATGGCATTGGTGGAAATGGACACAGTTAATTTTCTGCTTTCACGAGGAACAGCCTGAAATATGAATTCCCCATTTTGTTCCTAATTCACTTTGAAAAATTCCACTTCTGGCATAGCAAATGTAAATTGTCAAACATGTACTGCAATATGAGTATAGAAATACGGAACACATTCAGAAATGAAAGCTGTTTATTCTGCTTTCTGTTATACATTTGTTCTACCTCTGCATGGCAAATGGGTGCTGGGTCTCTTCTTGTCATCCCGAAATGTCAAAAAGAAATGCTTTCTCCAGTTGTTGTAAGACTTTTAATGCAATTTTGTTGAAACTGGAATCCATTAATGTGACATTTCGTATACGTGTAGCTTTAATGAATTAGGTCTGGAGGAGAACATAATTGTTTTATGAATTCCATAGAGACAAATCTTTGTGTCCACATCTTTCTTAGTATTAGTAATGGAACTGATCCATGCATACTGGATAACCATCACCCATTTTTTCAGTTTAATCATGCAATTATGTCCATATTACTTAGTGTATGTCTTTCCATAGTGGTTGATCTCTCTAAGGCAGGGGTGTCAAACTCGATTTCATTGCGGGCTGCATCAGGATTGTGTTTGACCTTGGAGGGCTGGGGTGGGCGTGGCCAGGGTAGATGTGGCCAGCTTGATATCACAGGGGATATCTGTGGTGGCTTGAGAGCTCTGCTAGTGAAAATTGGCTCCTGAGCTCCATTTTCGGCTGGGACACCCTCCTGCAACTCTCTGCTAGCAAAAACAGAGCTCATGAAGACCTCATGCAGCCCTCCCGAGCTCCATTTTCGCTTGCAGAGGCACTGCAGGCTGGTCCTTTGCTGTTTCCAGAGCAGCCCCATGGGACAGATCTAAGCACTCTGCACTCTGGGCCATGGGCCTTGAGTTTGATAGCTCTGCACTAAAGTTTCTCTCTTACGGCTTTCAAAGAGAAATTAACACATGCGCACATATATTTGTCCACATGCATACTTATAATCAAATTAAACACAGACCCAGAACTACACACACAATTGAAACCCCTTATTAAGCAAAATAGCCAACAGGAGAAAAGCAAAACACTACACTTTTAGATATTATGAGATAATTTCCTGGATTTCATTAACATATTGAATGATAAAATAATTGAAGTATTATATTTTTGGAATCAGATTTCCATGTAAATGTTCTATTTTCCTGAAATTACAAATCTTTATTGGAGTTTTCTGCAGAGTTATATTTTCATAAAGTAAAGTTAAATCTCCTTTTCTTAATGAGACAGTCATTATATCTGATGCAGGACTGGTCAGAGTTCCGGACTTTTCCCTTTGGACATTATTATCCTCCTGAGCCTTTGGTCTGTAATGTCAGACTGCAAGCATGTAAATTCATCTATATTAATCTGTCCAAAGGATTATATCAGGATCTGAATAAATCAACCTCTTTGTTCAAAAATTCTCTGTATTCTGTAATTAAAATCATAGCAATGGATGTATTAAACACCCAGTAAATCAAACAATATGCTTATTTTTACAATTATTTTTTTCATCTAAACAGCTATTAAAAAAACTTATTTCCTAAACCAGTCGGACCATGTTACCATTTTCTAGACATTATCTCATTCTTGAAAGTTACTGACATACTGTATCTAAAGAACTTCATTACAATACTTAGGTCATGTAATTTTCTTTGCAAGATTCTGGAGGAGGAGGAGCATATTGTAGTTCATAATGAATACTGAACATTCTTAGAAGACAATTTCATATGGAAATGAGAGTAAGTTACACTCTCTCCTGTCAGATGTTTATTAGTTAACATTTGAAAAAACATGTAATGTTGCTTGGTCTTCCGACATCTAGCAGATCTGACTTTCTATTTCTAAATTGCAAAAACGTTACCCAAAATAACTAGTTTGTGAATGTGTGGTTTTCTGTTTGCCAATGGGAAGTTGCATGTCTTTTATTACACAGAGGCAAATAATAACTAGCTTTTCTCTTCTTACTCTGCTTATGATCAAAGCCAGTATTCATTTCCAGATGTGTTGGGACCATGACCCCTTTAGTTCCCAGAGAACATTGCTACAATCTTAATACACCTGGAGAGCACTGTGTTATGGAAGATTATACAATATATACTTAGCCAGCCTCTGCAAGAAACAGGTTGCTGGATTAGTGTGATCATGACTGACCCTTCACAGGCAAAGATAGGTTCACTGAGTATAACATGGGGTCCCATCATGAATGGTTTTGATTACTGAATTTTTTCCCACAAATAACTTGAAAACATTTTTAAGGTAATAAAGCCCCTGTCACACTGCACCAACAGATGCAAAGAGGATGTAAAACGGACAAAACAGCTTGCCATCCGT
>BHFT01033047.1:0-27723 GCA_004320025.1 Laticauda laticaudata
AGAGAAGATCCTAAGTGTCTGCATGGTGCGACAAGAGGAAATAGAATCGAATGGAGAGAATTGATTGATTGATTGATTTGATTTGTCAACACTTACAAGATAAAAGGTATTAAGGAATAAACATAGTTTATAATACAAGAAATGATACATATAAGAAAAAATTAATAGAACAGGATGGGAGGCAGAGGTGGTATTCAGCAGGTTCTGACCAAAGTTCGTGTGAGACGGAAATTTTGAAGTAGTCTCAGAAGACCAGCAAATACTACCTCTGACTGGAAGATTTTACAGTATCCTTCCCTGCCATGGCCCACCAAGCTCGGATGCCCATAGAGAATGGGTAGGTAAAAAGATTTGATATTCGCTGATCCGAATGGACATGAAGTTACTTGTATGTGTGTTGTCGATCTTAGCATACGGCCTAAGACTCTCTTAGGGATGGTAAGAGTGAGGTGTGATGAGGTTCAGATGTGTATAGAAAGTCTAAGTGATTAAAGTGTGGTTATGGAGGAATATTGAGGAAGAAACCATGCGAGAGGGTTAGGCAGAGTATTCTGTCAGCGATTGACCACATTGTTGCTCCAAGGGTTGAATTTCAATCAAGTTTGCATCAAGTTTGGTGGCGGTTAAACCTTGCAGTTTGTTCTTTGTTTGCTTTGTATTGTTATGGTTGAAGCTTGAAGTATTCGTTGACCGGTAGGGAAACATTGCAAAAGTATGATTTTTCTATACGATACTTAGATCAGACCGAAAATGGCGATAGTTCTATGTTTTCTAGGTTTAGAATTTTGAGTCTGGTGGGCATTAAGGTATTACTGCAACGAGTAGAGGACGTGCAGAACTCTTCTTGGTTGAATATTTGACTTTCTTACTGTGTTGAATATCAGATACATTAATGTGGGTTCCAGAATGATGAGCTGTAATTCGAGTAATTGGTCTGGCTAAATGTTTTGTAAATGCCCTTAGTCTAGTAGTGTGATATTACCAGAGAAAAAGCTACGTTAGGATTATAGTGAACAACTCTTAATGCCTTTTTGGCTGTGGAGTTTACAGTGGCTCTAGCACTTAGATCATTAGAGATGAGTAACTCCAAGGTCCTTGACACGTATTGGATCATCAACATGGTCTTGATTATTCAACTTGTATTTTAATTTTCTGATTTTTTTTTTGCCAAATATGTAAGGCAGAGCTATTTATTTGTTGAGATTGAAGTTGCCATTGTTTGAACCATATCCTGCATACATATATCAAGGTCTTTTTGAGGGTAGCAGTATCATCTGTGGTGTTGATAGCTTTACATCATCAGCTGAAGAGAACACAGTCTGCTCTTAATATATCAGAGGTTATTTATTAAAGTATGAAGAGAGTTGGTCCCAGAACACTGCCTTGGGGGACACCACTGTTACAGGTACAGAATTTGATAAGACGCTCCCAATTTTGACAATTTGTTGTCTGTTTGACAGGAATGCTTCTATCCCAGTTATGCAGGTGTCCAAGATAATCCATAAGATTTTAGTTTTAGTCGTACTTTGTTATGTACACTAAATCAAAGGCTGTTACAGAAGTCTATGTAGATTGCGTCTGTTGCTTTGCCTGATCGAGTTGTGTAGTCCATATTTTTTGCAGTGTAAGAGTTGCAGATTACAGGATAGTTTTTTTCTGAACCCAAATTGTTTATTAGAGAGGAGGTTGTTTGTCTTCTCAGTGGAGGATAATGGACTGATTAATAATTGATTCCATGACTTTACAGGTAATGCAGCATAAAGAGATTGGTTTGTAATTTTAAACTAGACTGGGGTTTCCCTTTTTGAAGATGGGGATGACCATAGCTTGTGACCATGGGTTTGGCAAGGAGGCTGGTCCTAAAAGATTTTCCAAAATTATTGCTTAGAGGTTTGGCTATGGCAGTGGATAGCTTTTTAAAGAAACAGGTACATATTCCGTCCAGTCTAGTAGATAGAGGAAAGTTTTAGATTGCACATCCTTCTTTATTTTGATGTGCTTTCAATTTTTGAAGTACAATATGTGGCATTTTCCTATCTATGGATTTTTGTCAATCAAAGACAATGTGTAGATGACACCACTTCATACACTGAGATTGCAATGAATAATTGCAGTTGCACAGATTTTCAAGGAAACTGGCCTGGGCGGGGGGGGGGGGGAATGACACCTTAATATCTAGCCCAAGGGTGTCCAACTTTTTTAACTTTAAGACCTTTGGACTTCAACTCCCAGAATTCTCCCTCATTAGTTCAAGACCAAGTGCAGACCCAATTGGTTCAAGACCCAAGTGTAGCAACACCATCTAGAATGAACATCAGATAAAACAATATCAAGAAGACATTGAGAAACATCTTACGTGATTTCAGCAGATTCCTAATTATATAGAAAGGCTCTTTGTTCTTCATTCCCTACATATCTTCTTTAAAAAATGCTCTGGAGGATTCCCCAATCCTTTTGAGACAAATGTGTGCCAGATATGTAGCTGGCAGTGAGGAGGAAGAATTAGTTTCACCAATAGTGTCCATTCTCCTCCCCATAATGTGTTCATTCACACATATTTGGAATTCAACCCTTGTCCTCTTCAATGGCCAAGCAATGAATACTTGTGCTGTCCTACTCATTCACTCACACATGTAAGTGTAGGTTAGAGAGTTTATTAATGTTCCCCAACAATTCCTTCACCCAGCCTCAGAACTGTCCCGAATAAATCCAGCCACAAGCAGGCCAGGTTTAGTCCACAAGGCAATGTCCAATAATCCATAAAACAATGGAAAGCTGCTCCAACAAATAAGTCCACCAAACAAACTTAAATCCACTAGGCAAAACTGAAATACACTCACCAGAGCACACTCAGCAAGAGTTCAGTCTTCAAGGCACAAAGTCAAGCAGGAAGCACCAGGAACAAACACACACATCCAGAAACCAAACATGTTGTTCCTAGCAATGCCTTCCTCTGCCTGCTGTGATAAATAGCTTTCCAGTGCAGCCCATCAAGATGGGTGGGGCCTTCTCCTGAGTAATCAGGCAGATCTCCACTGCTTTATCTTTTCTCTGCCCTGTGTGTTCTTGGATCCACCATAGAAGGCAGTTCCTTCTCCTCCTATTCACTGACAAACTGCCCCTGTAAGCTGTCCCTTGCCATTAATTCACCCAGTTCATGACATACCAGTAATAAGCTCTTTCTCCTTTGAGCTGACCTCTGAAGAAGATTCTGAGTCATCGTCCATGGGTGACATCACAATACTAGATTGTTGTGGTTCAGTTGTCAAGTCGTGTCTGACTCTCCCATGAACCATAGCATATCAGGCCCCCATCCTCCACTACCCAAACTCATGTCCATGATCAATGATACTATCTAATTATCCCATCCTCTGCCATCTCTTTCTCTTTTTGCCTTCCATCTCTCCCAACATCAGGGTCTTTTCCAATGAATCCTCTCTTCTCATTTGATGGCTAAAGCATCTGAGCTTCAGCTTCATTATCTGTCCTTCCAAAGAATAATCAGTTTATTTGCTTTAGGAGAATACTAGATACCAATATACACATTCATAACGCATTTTCTTTGCAAGTTTCTTGTTTCATCTGTTTATCTAAAAAGCTAGATTATTTTTTCAATATGCACCAAGTGACTGTATAACTCCTATACCTTCATTTCAAAAAAAAAAAAAAAAATCNTTTCAAAAAAAAAAAAAAAACATCTTGCAGTCAGCTGAAAAGTTTGTCTGGTCTGATTTCTGACCTTCAGCATTTCTGTAAAACAAAATTAAAAACAGACTTGTAGTTCTATATTTAAATAGAAACCAAAGAGACCAAGGGAAGATTTGTAATTCATATGGAAAAAAATTAATGTCAATCTATGAAACTAGCAGCAAAGTCAGGATCTAATTTTCAGGATAGTATTTAAGAGGCTTAAATGGGAGTGGTGTGGGTGCTTGTTTCTGGAGCCTTGGGTCATGACCATAATCCATTCCCAGACTTTGGTCGCGACCCAATTTGGTCATGTCCAGAAGCATGACAGACTGCACATGCACACAGTCAAAAAAATTGTGCCGAAGGAGAAATTGGCACAGAAAGGAAACCTTTCCAAGCTGTTTTTGTTTGTCACCTAAGTTTTGAATTGTGACCTGATTCAAAAATTGGGTGGATTTTTTTTGTTCGCCACCCAATTTGGTTGCAAACAGGAGTGTTCGCGACCTGAGATTCCATTATATTGCTCTTATTTTTGTATTGCTGACAAATATTTTTATAATCCTAATTTGGGAGCATGGCTTGTTTGTTTTGAGTTGGTTAAGTTGAGTTGGTTAAAATGTAGGAGCACGATACATTTACTAAGTATTTTAAATATTCAACATTTAAAAAGTGAGACCGCTTCCCATATAGGTTTTGCCAACTGATTAATTTAATTTTAGAAATATTCTGTGGACTTAATTTAGTAGAATTAAGACTGAATTGTATCAGCTTGCCATAGAAAAATATATGATATGTAATATTAAAATATAATATCACTATCCCCCCCAAAAAGCCACTCCTGTTTAATTCAAACACTGAAAACTAGGATCTTCCCCAATAGAAAATAATGCAATCTTTGTTTTGTATTCTCAGCTTTTCTTTCAGTTGCACCTCAGTACTAAGAGATAGAATATTAGCCACTACATCCACCCAGTGCATTGAATTTAAAACAAAGAATGTAACAGGGTTCTTAGTTGGATTAATGCCATTGTGGCATGTATGGCCATAAGGTTTAAATATATACAGGTACTCCTCAATTTAAAACCATCCCCTTAGTAATTCTTTAAAGTTACATCATCTGAAGAAGTTACTTATGATTGCTTTTCACACTTGCTATTGCAACATCCCCATAGTCATGCGATCAAAATTTGGATGTTTTGCAACTGGCATATCTTAATTAATTAATTAATAAAAATTTTAAGCAGCCCATCTTCCTCAAGGTGGCCTACTCATGACAGTTGCACTGTCTTGGGATCGTGTGATCACCATTTGTAATCTTCCCAGCTGGCTTCCAACAAGCAAAGTCAATGAGGAAAACTAGATTTGCTTAATGATCGCATATTTCACTTAACAACTGCAGTGATAACCATGGCAAGAAAGATTGTAAAAGGTGCAAAACTCACTTAACATTTATATTGTCTTGCTCAGCAATATAAATCTAGAGCTCAATTCTGGTCATAAATTGAGAACTACCTGTATCTAACTAATAGGTTCATCAAAACTAGTGATTCTCATATTGCATATTTCCAATGAGACGAAAGTGTCTTTGCTGCCAAAGGGAGGTCATGATTTGGACTAGGAATATGGTAATGAAAAAGGGCCTATATGCTCTTGGTGTCTTCTGCGCAAGTCACATATGTTTTTGTGTAATGTGTAATTCTTAGGTAAACATAAATACATGCAATCACCCTCCAGGCCTATCAATTTAAATATCTTTTGTTTTTAATCTGCAATTTAATCATTTGGATTACAGGAGAATAAACCAAAAGGAAATACTTTAGAACATCCTCGGAGTCCAGTGACAGCACATTGCAAATTTTAATTTTGTGCTTAATTTTGAACAGACAAGGCACAAGACGAAAGAAATTATGCAGAATATATGCTGAGAAAAGATGAGCAAACATATAGCTTGGTCATTTGAGAGTTGCTAAACAATCCAATTTAGCTACAATCTATGAACAAATGCTTCCTAAACAATAGGATCCAAAACTGCCAGCAGATTTTACAGAGTAAACAAGATATTGTTTGTTCTATTGACCTTCAGGTCTGCATTATCAGCCAGGATCACAAGAGCATATTTGAAGCTGTATTTCACTGGACATTTCACCTAGGAGACTCTAGAAAATTCTTGAACCTGGAAAGTTGGCAATCACTCATCTTTCCCTTGAAAAAGAGAACAAAGAAAAAAAAAGAAAGTGGATGGAGGCAGAGTAGTATATAGCACTGTGCTGAACAATTAATAATTGGTTTTGAGCAGGAATCATATGATTAGAGAACACAGCCAAGAAATATGTCAGTTTCTTTCAGCTGTTGTTCTCAGGCATTGAATCACAGCCAAGCTGGCAGCGTATCTATTTTGCATCTGTGGAAAGTTGTAAATTAGGAACAGGTTTCAGAGAAAGAGAGACTAAGTTATATAGTGTGACCTCTTGACTCTAAATAAAGATTTAAAATATGAAGAATTTTCCATGCAAACTGTCCAAAATCTTCAGGAAATATGAGCTCTGTTCATCGCACCTCATTTCATCTCCATGGCACACACAAATTGCATTTGACTTTCAGTTGATTTTATTTAAAGAAATTGAGGAAAGACAAGATGAAGAAGAGATAGCTGTGAAATTAGAACAGCAAAAACATTCATTTTATTTTATTTTATAAAATGAAAACATTCATTTTCTATATGATCAGCTGCTTTTTGGAGAAGTATAAAGTAGCTGGAGGTTTGTTTGTTTTGTTTGTTAAAGCCACTTGATTTTGCAACAGAAAAAAATTCCTTTCTCTAAGTATGATCAAGAAGCAGAATTTGGGGCATTTTCCATCATACCACGACTCTTTGTTCCTGGGATCTGTTAGAACCTATCTCCCAATTTAAGAATCACAGCCCAAAGAGGTCCTACCATCACTGGGACCAATCTGATCTTTACTTTCTATATCTTCTTTAGTTCCTACTTCATAATTTCTCCTCATTATCATACTTCTTCCTGTTACTGCTTTTCACTTGGCCCTGCTACAGTGGTGGGATTCAAAATTTTTACTACCGGTTCTGTGGACGTGGCAGGGGAAGGATACTGTAAAATCTCCAGTCAGAGATGGTATTTGCCGGTTCTCCGAACTACTCAAAATTTTCACTACTGGTTCTCCAGAACTGGTCAGAACCTGCTGAATGCCACCTCTGCCCTGCTACATCAATTGGAACCACCGTCTTTGTCTACTGTTACAACGTCTGGTTGTTTAGCTGGTACCTGCTTGTCTGTCTAAATCTGGAAGTCCCACAGTACTTCTTATTCTCCACAATCTTCTATGGAATCTCCTACCTGGATTCTATTGTGTACAGCATGTAACAATATATTCACTTTATACATTTAAATAGTTATATTTAAAGTAATAAACAGAATGTGCTTGTTTCGACAACTGTCATTTTTTCCAAAGGTGCATAATTTTTGCCTTTTTTTCTGTTTGTTAATGATATCAATTGCCCATCAGAACAAGGGCTGCTGTTAGATATGCAGATTTAATAAGCCATTTGATATATGTCCCTCCTGATTGTCAGAAATGGCAAGTACATTGTCATTTAAATTCAGCCAATCTACCCATGCAAAGATCAGAACGCATCCTGAACATGAAAAGATAGTATGATAGCTGCACATAAAACAACACACCTGCACTGGCAAAGGTTAATGCTGTGTGGTCAGACAGTGTATTAATATTACAGAAGTTGATGTGAATAGTATTCTTAAATAAGCACTTATGATCTTTGGACTTGGTGTCAGTAAACCAGTTGCATGCTGATTCCATTAAGAGACTCCATGTAGCTTTCATATCTATATTCTGTGGATGTGGATGTTTCAAAATTATGTTTTGTTTGACATTTCATCTGTTTTAATGTTCAATTTCATAAGATGATAACAAGGGTTACTCTCAGTCTTATCAACAGCAAAGATGAGGGGTGTCCAACCTTGGCAAGTTTAGGGCTTGTGGACTTAGACTCAGCCTTCCATCCTTCCGAGATTGGTAAAATGAGGGCCCAGATTGTTGGGGGCTGTTGAGGTAATTCCCCGTTAGGAGAATGAGCGCATACAGGGAGACATATTTGAGAGAAGTGTTTGAATAATACACACACAGCACACAGAAACACTGTACAGTAAATGTAGGTTTTTACTTCCAGAAACTTTAAGCGAAGTCCCAAGTCATTCACACGTAAGATCAGTCAGTTTTTAGTCCAGGGATAATCCAATAACAAGTCCAGTATCAAAAACAGTTCAGTAACAGACTTACATCAAATCCAAGAATATCAGTCAATTAGAAGGAACGGCAAAACTCTCCAACAGAAGAAAAAAAAAAGACTCATTGAGACTTCTTCTGAGACTAAGACTAAGATAATCCAGGTTTCTGGCTTCATTTTATGACCATTTGAGAAACCACACCCAATTATACTTTTAGGATTCTCTTCAAGAGACAGTATTAAAATGTCTATCCTGGTTTATATATTTTCAACCCAAATAGCTGTTAAGTGACTTACATTCCTAACAGGGGCAACACACTAACTTTATAAAGAGGGATGTGAAGCACTATGGGTTTCTAAGTCTGTAAGTCTAAGTGCTATTACTAGTTCTAAAACTAAAGCAACAAAAACAAACTAAAGATTGGAATGGGAACATTAAATGTCACATCCCTAGAGTTTTCTACTGACTTACCCTTTAGTGGACAGCTGATTTAACCCCAGAAAAAGCTCTTCCCCATGAACATTATGTTAATTATTTTAAAAACTACTGCAGTCTTTTTAGACATCTGCATTTTATTTATGCCTCAGTTTTTATAAATTTCAAACCAGCTGCCATTTGGAATGGGTTTCTTTCTGCTTTGTTTTTCTTTAATTAAACTGTTATGTTGATTTATTTTATTTCATTTTTATCACTGTTTCTATCTCCTTGAGTCACAGACATGGGTATCCAGGACAAACTACAATGACAAAAATGACAACATTTAGACACAATCTACAGCCTTTCATACTTGCATCCTGATGGCTGATGCTGGTATGAAAGTCATAGGATTTGAACTGTGATGTCAATGACATCCATTTTTGTCATCCTCTCCCTCCCCTAAGGACCCTTATTCAGATGCTGTATGAGAATAAAAGGATAGATAATAAGGGCAGTAGGTCTGTAGGCAGTACAATGCATAGAAAAGGAGGCTCAAGGTACTATTATTGATCTTAATATTTTGGATTAAGACATGTTGTATGATATGAAGTTCTCAAGAAGCCATAAAGTTACAGTGGTACAAATTTAATCGGCCCACTGGGATTTGCCTACTATAACTCAAACGAACCTTGACTTGCTGAATATTAAATTTATGACAGTGCCATGAGAAAATGACATTCAAGAACACAGCATTAATGCAAGTAGGCAGCTTTTTAGTTCTGCTTTGGTGTGCCCTTGTTTATAGGCTAATGAGTGCTCAATTACACATGACACAGGAAATCTATGATTGGGTTTTTTGACATTTCTTTTGATAGATACCTGTTGTCCAGCACATTTGGAGGGAACCGGGATGGGGAAAACAGAGCAGATAAAATTTATTTGCAACTGAGATTATGATTGACATTTGTCTGTCATAAGTGTACTGAAATTTTTCACTAGCAACTCAACTCTTTCTTTCTTTCTTTCTTTCTTTCTTTCTCTCTTATTTCTTTCTCTTCCTTCCTTCCCCCCCCCACACACATACACATTTCTTCTGAAACTTGACATTAAAGGTAGCAAAAAATCAACAAAATTCAGGATTAGATAAAAATGAAAAAGCACAAATTAATATCAGTGCAAATGTTAATTTGCAATCAATCAAAAGCTGTTAAAAGAGACGTGGGTATCTTAAAAAAAAAAAACCAGAATGCATCGCAGACCTTGGGACTAAGCCTTTTCTATAGGCCATACAAGCAGGCCGCTGACAGCCAGAACATTTTAAGTAGGGCAGATTTTAGCAGTCAGATACATTTGTAATGAGAGCAGCAGTCTTGCAGATGGTCAGGCTCTGAGCTATTATATAGCTACATAAGAAGATGGAATTGAAGAAAATGTAATGCATTTTAAAAGGTGGCTTGGAATAACTAAGTTTCTCAGAACTGTATATGAGGCTGGTCAGTTTCTCACCATGAGAACACTAGCTCAGTATGGGCAGAATTTGTACCTAATGTGTTCCGTCCGGAAAAACACGAGGTAGACCGGGTTCCAACAACAAAGTCTTTATTCGTTAAGAAAAAAACGGAAACATTGGCTCAAGCCGCGAAGCCTTTATACCTTTCAGTCTGCCGGCTTTGTAGCCAATGACACTCATTTGATTTTTGCGCCTTTGGGCGCTTCAGGATTGGTTCCTATCTGAACCAATCCAATTAGTTTCCAGTTAACCAATCAGATGAGGTATTTGGAGTCTACTATTATTATACACGAACTCCCTCCCTCTTAGTTCAGCCTACGTGGTGACGTAGTCGCGCAGGTAAGGTGGGCTTCTTTTGACTCGACTGGGACCTGTGCGGTTCATTTCTGTTGGAGACTTCGACTGGTTCGGATGGGTTGCTGTGCTCTTCCGTCTTTCTCCATGGAACCGTCTGGAAGGTGAGTCAAGCCATTTTACTGCCGCCTGAGTTTGCTTTAGGCGGCGATTTGCCGTCCCTACCGTTTCCTCCGGGCAGGTTGAGATGGCTGGCTGGCCCCTTCAGATGGACTTTTCTCACAACTTCTTCAAACAGTGAGTCTTTTATTTGCTCTTTTTGATTGTTTATTTTAGAGTTTAATTTATAACGGTTCTTTATTGATTTCTTGCATCCTCCCTCTCTCCTTGGTTTGAACTTCGCTTCGTGTTTTTCTACTTGTGGTTGTGTGTTTGCATTTCTTTTTATGTTTCGGGAGCGAAGCTGGTCTATGTGCCGCTTCCATTCCTGCGTCGTCTACCGATAGTTGTAGGACCTGGGGCCTGTTATGTGTGTGTTATTTGTCGGGTAGCCATAATGGGTCCCTGGTAAAATTTTTTGCATAAACTAGGTCCTCTATTTCAAAGTTCTGATCGGTGGAGGAGTTCGGGGGGTTTTCGGTGTAAAGCTTGGGTGCATCTGTCTAGTTGCGACCTTAATTTCCGTCCCATAAGTAATTCTGCTGGGGTTTTGTTAGTTGTAGTACTGGGTGTGATATGTGGAGGGTGAGTAGTCGATTTATTTTATTTTGGACATCCACAGTGTCCATTTTTTTTAAACCCTCCTTGTAAACTGACCATCTCTCTGCTGCCTACCGTTTTGCAGGCCGGGTGGGCCGGCGCGAGTTAGGGATGTTTTATACCTAGGGAGGCTAGGTATTGCTCGAATTGGAGACTGGTTAATTGTGGCCGTTGTCGGACACTAGGATGTTCGGTAGCCATGGGTTGCAAATGTGTTGTTGCGAGTTGTTTTTATTGTTTCTGTTGTGTCGAACGGCATACTTTTCACCTCCAGACAATTAGAGTATGCATCTACGACAATCAGGAAGGTATGTCCCTTGGTAGGACCCACAAAATCGATGTGATTCGTGACCAGGGGCCTCTTGGGGTTTCCCAGTCTCTTATGGGTGGTTTTGGTCGGGGAAGCCTGATTCTTTGGCATTTGTTGCTGAGCTTACCCAGTATTCGATGTCCTATCTATCCGGCCACCGACATAGCTTTCTAGCAGGCTTTTCATTTTAACTATTCCCGGGTGGCCTTCGTGAAGAACGACCAGTACCTTGGCTTGTATTTGTTAGGAATAATTACCTGATCACCCACAATTAACAACCTTTCTGGATTGAGAGTTCAGTTTGTTTGGTCCGGAAAGGTTTAAAGTTCTCAGTTTTTGGTTTTCACGGCCAGCTTTCACGTACATGTTAAGTACATGGGCAGTCAATGGGTCTTATTGCGGTGGCTCTGGCGACATCATTCGCAGATATGGGTAGATCGGACCAAGTCTCTATCTGCAATGCTGTCATTGTTGGTGCTGGGTCTTCCTCTGTGGATGGCAATGGTGCTCTGCTCAAAGCGTATGCATGGAAATTTGTTTCCCTGGGTGATGTGTCAGAGTATACGGAGTAGGCTGCTAGGAACTCTAACCATCTAGTCATCCGTGGGGACAGGATATTCGGTGTGGGCTTGTTTCCCACCAAAATTCCTAGTAGCGTTTGTGGTCTGTTACATTTGAAAAGTTCTTCCATTTAGGTACTCGTGGAAGCGTTTCATCCAGCGACTAATTTGCTAGAGCTTCCCTGTCCAGCTGATTGTAATTACATTCGGTTTTGGACACGGTGCTTTGATATATGCCGACGGGTGCCTCTCTCGCCATCAGAGCAATTGGTGCTCAGGATGGCACCGACTCCGAATGCAAGGGCTCGCAGGTCACCCTCAATGGTAGTGCGTTGCTAAATTGAATAAGAACGGTGTCGATGTTAACCAAGTTTTTTTATTTTTTGGAAGGCTTTCTTTCTCTATAACCCAAGTCCAAATTGCTTTTTTGTCAGCAGTGTCAGTGTAATGGTTCTGCTATTGTCGCCTTGTGGGGTAGGAATACATTATAAAATTTATCAGTCCTAGAAATGCCTGTATTCAGTTTTGTTCTTGGTTCTGGTGCGTCTTTAATAGCTTTAATTTTTTGTCGGTAGGGTGTATACCTTCTCCGTCTATTAAATATCACGGATTCGACGCTATCCGTCATTAAACAGCACTTTTTCTTTTTTACTTTGAGGCCAGATTTCTCTGAATTTTAGTTAGTACTCTTTTAGTCTTTTGTTTAAGCTGGTTCGATCTTTGGCCGAGATTAGGACATCGTCAAAGTATGGTACGACTCCTGTGTTATACCATGTCAGAAGGGCATTCCATTAGGCTCTGGAAAACGCTGGGGCTTACACTCACTCCAAATTGGAGTCTGTTACATTTGAAGGCCCCTTTATGAGTAATTGATGGTGTTTGATTCAGCTGTTGAGGGGTCTACTGGGAGCTGTTGATAAGCTTGTGCAGATCGAGTTTAACGAAAACTTTTTCCTCTCCCAAGAGAATGTAATAAATGTTGTACGACTGGACGGGTATGCGCTTTGTTGTATGCGTAGTTCAGGTAGCCTGTAGTCACCACAGATTCGAACCGACCCGTCTTGGTTTAATTGGTGTTACTATAGGCATTTCCACTTGCATGCGTCACAAGTTCTAACACCCCTTGTGTTATTAATTTATTTAGTTGTTCCTCTATCTTTGCTTTTAGAGCAAAAGGAACTCGTCTGGCTTTAGTCTCCTTGGGGTTACTTGAGGGTCTTATGCTAAAGGAAATAGGGGTTCCCCGATACTTGAAGTGAGCTGTCAAAAACGTCCTGGAACTCTTGATCAGGTTTTCTTCCCAGTCTGGGTTGCGGCCACCTGGTCTATCCGGTATCCCGATGCCCAATGGTGCGAACATTTGATGCCCAGCGAGGCTTGGTCGATCTCGGTCGACTATGGTCAGCGGTATAGCAGCTTCAGAACGTGTCTGTTGTGTAGGTGACTCGGAAGTGTCCCCAAGGCCGACTACAGCGAATCGGTTTCCCTGGTAGTCTTTGAGGGTTAACTTTTTGTCTCTGGAGTTCTTTAGGTTTGATATCTGGGACTAGTTTTTGATGGTGTCCCGATAACCATGCATATGGATCAAAGATCTCAGAGTCCACTTGCCATTTCGCAGGGTTTCCTTCTATTTTTACAACTATTTTTTACTTTTTTTCCCGCTTTCCGTCTGAGCGCTTCTCTATCGTGAAAGTCTGATGTGTATTCTCTTGGTTAGTGGCTTGCTTGTTTCGCTGCCACTTTCTCTTCAGTTCATTTGGCTCAGCTTGTGCGGGGGAATTGCTGCGTCTATTCGGGCTGCAATTCTTTTTGTTCCTGCAGACTTTCTCGATATGCCCTCATTTCTTGCAAGTTCTGCAAATGGCATCGAGAAACCTGCACTCGGCTCGAGGATGGTTTCCTCACAGCCAGCGCATTCCGCAATTTCTTTTTTCGCGCTCTTTCTTGTTGGGTAGCAGGCGGTTGGACCTCGTCTTCTTCTCCTGATCTCTGAGACGTCTTGTCAAAATCTTCATGGTGAGTGGTGGTGGGAGACTGTGTTTTTCCTCTGGCCAGGCTTGTTTCGTCGCATTGCGCGTTCATTTGCTTCATTGTTAACAAGCCGATTTTTTTCGCGGGCTTCAGCGGCTGTGGCTTCCACAATGGCTTTCGACTACGGTTATGTTGGGTTTATTAGTAGGCTTCGCTCTGTGGGCATTTGAGTTCTCTTAAACCAACACTACTCGGTCCCTCATTGCTTCATCCTAATTTAGGAATCGCACTCTCCAGCCACTATTTGTCGGAGGGGCTGCTACAAGAAATCAGCGATGGTCTCATACTTCTCTCTGGTCTCTTTGGTAAACTCGTGCGATTATAAGGTTTACACCATGGAGCGTAGTTGTAGCTCTTAAGCAGTTCGTTTCGTAAAGTTCTGGCCAACTCAATTGTTTTTAATCTCGGGCTTCTCTAAGAGCTTGGCATCTTTGAAGACTTGTGGGTCCAGCAGTGTGTCAAGAACACATCCTCTTACGCTGATCTGAGATCTGTTCCTCTGCATTGCTTTCCAATTACATCTGGAAACGGTTACATAAGGTCGCCATCACTCGTGTTGGGTATTGAAAGGTGTGGCAGTGCGTTGTTTCCAGCCATTTTGGTTTTCGTTGTTTTGTATCGCGCGTGCCTCGGGTCTCGAGTATTAGCGCGATCCCACCGTTCGTGCCAGTTTACCGTCGAAAAAAACGCAAAGGTCAATAGGACCGCGCGTTCACGACAACACGTACTTTATTCGTTTAACACAGTAAGAAAGCGGAACAGTGGCTCAAGCACGGACAGCCCTTTTATTCTTCAGTCCTGCGCTTGTTAGCCAATGACACTCCATTGAGTTTTGCCGCTTTGGGCAGCTTCCGAGGATTGGGTTCTAATCAGAATGAGGTATTTGGAGTCTACTATTATTTATACAGAACATAATGTAAGAGAGTTCTTATTCTATCATTTATTTTACAAAGTTATACCTGATCATTCCTGAATATGTTAAAACTGCATAATGAGTACCATAGAACATTTGCAAAAGATTTGACCTAGTAGTAAGAGGTGTAGGGTGGATTTAAAAAGTCAGGATTGAAGTTACAACACTGCAACCAAAGCCTCATCCCTTTCTACTCATATTTGATGTCAAAATAAACACAAACTAGGTAAGATTCCATCTTGCAACCATCACCTTGAGCTTAATATGTAAAATGATGTTTCTCCTACTATGGGCAGTTTATAAATTCAGTAAATAAATAATTCTTTGCGTTGTATTCCCATGTAGGTTTGGGATTTACAGTTCCTCTTCAACTTAGTATAAATGCTAACAGAAAGCTCTTTTCTAATATGAATCACATTAAGGTGAAGGTGGGATTACAGACAATGACTCATACTTAAGCACCTCATGTCTTGGTTACTGCAATGAATGTTACATGAGGTTGCTCTAGAACACAGATGTCAAACTCAGAAGCTTTACATGGAGTACAGCTGTATGTGCAATGATAAGCATGCTTCAGTACTCCCTGCTTAGTTTATATCAGAATGCCTATCGATTCCCATGGTCAAAACAAGTTTAATTAACAATCTCACTATGCAGAGACAAAGTTTGAAATTTTGCAAGGCTGAATTGACACATCCAAAAATTCAATTTGTAGAGGACTGAATGTTGAAATGATCATGAATTTGTTCCCTGACTTCAGCACTATGTTGACTTTTGTAAATAAACTTAATGCTTTGATTTATTAACTAGAGAAGCTTTAGTCCAAGGTTATTCTATTAATCTCTGCTATCTCATCCATGTTAATGCATTAATCATCTCAGATAAGTTATTGGAAAAGAATTACATGAGTAAAAAGAGCAAAAGTTGGCAGAGGTGTAAATTGGCACTTCCTTAGATTTCATCCCAGGCAGTTCTTAAGAAGCAGATTGTTTCATAATTCAGTTAATGATAAACCAGTTTAGAGGGTTAAAGTGAATCAATGAAATACAGCCTCAGGTTTCGTAGGTTTTGATTTTGCCAGTGGCAAAATAGTGACCAATAGCCTTCATTTGTCAATGACCTGAGAAATAAAAAAAGAGAGAAAGTTGTAAGTTTTGGTGATGTTTGATGATAGAACAATAAATTCTGTAAGACAATGCAGAATGATCCTAAAAATCATGTGTTTTCATCATCCATTCTAAAATTGAGCAGTTGTATATATTTCTAAAATAAATAGATACATGGCTTCCATAGATCTTTTAAGGTTAAGCTAACTTCAGTAACAAAATGGAGCAAATAGGGCTATTTCCAATGTGGTTTATTAAAATGCCAGATTAAAAATAAACATCTTGATTTTCCAAAACACTCTGTGGATATTATAAATGTATTATATTTACTTTCCTCTATGATTGGGCATTTCTGCCTCTTCTTTATAAAGCTCTCAAGGTGGCTTATAAATAATATATTCACCATGCATAAGCAGAAGACAAATTTAATCCTTGTATATAAGCCTCCTTATGGATCTTGGTTAATCTCATGTCAGTCTGGCAAAAACTTGAATGGGAGGCTATCAAGGAATACCAGAGCTGGAGGTTTGGATAGGAAAGAAAACCAAAAGTGAGAGATAGATGTTAAAATTCATTCTGAATGTATTGATATATCCTTCCTTCCTTCCTTCCTTCATTCTTTCCTTTGATACTTAAGAGGAGGAGCAATTTAAGAGAAGGAGCATTGTTCAAAGTGTCCTTTTGATTTCCTGACTTTGCAATGGACAACCTCTTCTCCCTGTGGAATCAGATAATGTAGGAAGGATAGCATTATTCAAGAAGGCTGTGTTTCCTGGTTATCTCAGGCAGGGGGCTGCAATGTTCAGGAAATGAGTTTGGTCTCCTAGTTATTCTAAAATAGCCTTCCTGTGATGAAGGATTTATGTCGTCCTCCCCCACCCTGGCTTCAAATAAAAGTACAGAGGTACGGTATGCATTTCACTGCTGTTCTCACACCTCTTGGACTGAAGCAAGGTCCATTTTTATAATAGTTGTCATCGGTTGGGGTGACACAGAATCCATCTAAAAAGTAAGTAAGACATTTTTAATTGCCCTATGAATCACATGTGACTTTAATATATGGCAACCAAAGGTAAGATGCTACTGGCCACATTAGAGTAAAATCATTGGTTCAAATCTTGTAAATAGATTTAAGAACATAAGGAAAAGCCAGGGAGAAAATCTCAGTTAACACCATTCTGAAATACTTAGCACTGTTGATGCAGAGGAGATATTTTAAGACTATGTCCTTTACCACATCCAATGGACAATATACCTCCAAATGCTTCTGGGTAATATAAATCGAGCCACATTCTTAAGTGAAATACAGTATTAACATAAATGGAGTTTTTCACTTTATTTCTTAACACAGTTTCTGATTTGGATATACATGGGATCTTGAATCAAAGATTTGTGAACACTTGAAGTTATAGTATTGTTTAATTGTAATTGTCTATCAACAATTACAGGTCACTCCAATCATATTTTCTTTAAACAAAGAATGAGCAGTGATTTGTGTACATCATATGTATTACTCATTCATTTGCAGCTGGTGGTGTGATTAGCCTGGAGGTTGGACATAGAAAATGGCCATAAACATGCAAACCAATAATTTATGGCTTGTTACAGTACTATGAAGACAGATATTGATGGATGAATCAGAACAAAGTTTCATGCATTTCATTAGAAAATTAGTGAATAAACGAACTATGAAGCATAAATGAACTATGTTTTTTTTTTTAATTTAGGCTCAGTTAGGCTTGCTCCCAAACAGATTTCAGATAACAAGTTTCTTAAATAATCCAGGCTTCTTGTAGTTAGTATTAACTTCTTTTAAACTGAAGTTGTGCTTGTTTATTGTAAGTCTTTTCTTTTTGTCTTGAAATTAGTAAAAATTTATAGTCTTCAATATGAACAAGAGGCTTCTGGTAATAAACTCTGTGAAAAAATGGCATGCCAAACTTGTTATTACAGCTAATTAATATTTCAAAGTTCATGTGTTTGTGCAAATTGCTTGTATTAGTCTAAGTACTATATTACTTATTATTGCAGTTTATGATCATACTATAACTACACAGAGTACATGCATTGTCTTCTAACTGCAGAAGTCCTTCTTGTGATGATTAATTTTACATATTATTACATGTTTAATTTAAACATGCTCCTAAAATAGCTTAAACTCTTCAAAGTTTACTATATGAAAACATAAATAAAACAAATATGCATCAATTTGGTATTTAGAAAAATTAAAGGAAGCATATCCCTTAGCCTAATATATCTGACAAAATTGTTATAACATTAAAATGTGAGATGGGAAAATTATATACATAATCTTAAATTTACAGAGAAAAGAATAAGTAATTTGCAGCCACAAACTTCTCAGCTGGAACATAAGTGTATTTCTGATTTCCATATCCTCACTGAAATAAGGTTTTCTTTGAATTCCCAAAAAGTTACATTTCACAGAGAACTGTAACTGAAATGACTTTACATAATTAATTAACACTTCTATTTCTCCATTGAAGTGCTTTCAATAATTGGGGAGCTCATTTAAGAAAATCAACCATGTATCAGATAAATGTCAGTTAACAGCCAACATCACAGTACATATCTCACATTGATATTGGGGGCAGAATAAAGTTATCCTTATTAGTTGATTAATTAATTCATGGTTTTGGAAATCTTTGTCTATCTAGACATCAAATGAACAATGCTAGTTAAATCGAAATGTTTTAGAGATTTTTATATTGGAACTCTTTTTTCTTCTTTAAACTTTAGTGAAAGTCAAATGCTTGGTAATAGATTTGTCCTTTACCCTTCCATGCTTATTATATCTAAATGCTTAAACACATATACAAATATATATCAGTTATCTCAATGCTTCTTGTATTACTTAATGTTGATATTGGCTCAAAATGAGACACTGTTGTAGCATCACAGAAAATGTCATGCTTATAAAAAAATTACTACGCCAATGGAATCATTACCAGATTGGACAGAGGTGATTTGAAAACATTCTCCCTTCCCTGCTTATGCAGAAAATCCAACTCCAATGGGTACTGTATCTTTATGATTGAACTAAAGATGTTTCTCTTTCTTTCGCCATTTGGCAAGTGTCTTTAAGACATTAATAAACTCAGGAAAACAGCAAGTTTAAGAATGAAGATTGTATTTGGTAAATAGATTCACCCATCTCAATAAATTCTGATATGTTTTGCTTGGCATGACATTAGGAAATTGGCAAATCCAGTCACTGTGCTTTATAGAGAATACTTTAAGGTTTAGTGCACAGTCAACCAGCCAATGTGAGTTCAGAATAGGCAGATCAATTCAATTGTGATAACATACACAGATAGTCTTTGCTTATTGTCTCATTTAGTGACCATTTGAAATTACAGTGATGTAAAAAAACAACTCTGCAACCAATCCTAACATTACTGACACTGTGTCCTACAGTCACATAATTATCCTCCGTGTACTTCACAACCAACTTGTGACAAAAGAGTTAATGGAGAATGTAGAAGTAAATCACAAGTTGTGGTCATTTGCTGTTTCACTTAAAAACTTGCTTAATGACCAAATGGGAATTGAGATGATAAACTTGTCACAGTCACATGATTTTCCCCTTAGCAACTACACTTGCTAAGCATGCTTACCATGGAGTTGCCAGCCCCAATTGTGATCGCTAAGGAAGGACTGACTGAATTGGGATGCAGAAGCATTGGAAACATGTGGGAGGATAAAGCTGGATGTGCCCACTCAGGCCCACAAACAAATATGTTGCCTTTACATGTAATGCAGGGCACTGGCCCATTACTAGTAAAGGTCTAAAATGGGATGTCTAAGCATGGCTGACTGGGGAATTCTGAGAGTTGAAGTTCACAGGTCTTAAAATTTCCAAGATTGGACACTCCTGGTTTAAGATTTATCCATTTGGTCAGATAACTGGGAGGGAAGGAAAAACTTACTTCTTTGTTTCAGCCTTGGATTTACATCACAGGCAAAATTCAAACCAAGGCTCCTTGTGTCTTAATTCAACCTTTCTGATAGCATTCCATGATAGTTCTGATGTGTAACCAGATTACCCATTTGCCACTGAAAAAGCAACCAGCACCCCCATAAAATGAGTGCCTAGCCAAAGTATAAGGGAGAAGTAAAAAAAAAAAATCTAATCCAGCTTTTAACTTCCAAATAAACCAGAGGTGGTATTTAGCAGGTTCTGACCAGTTCTGGAGAACTGGTAGTAGAAATTTTGAATAGTTCAGAGAACCAGCAAATGCCACCTCTGACTGGCCCCACACAGTGATGTATTTCAAAAAGGTTTACCACTGGTTTGGGGGATGGGGCTTGGTGGCCGCACTTTGCATGTGCACACACTTTGTGCAAATGCGCGCCAAACATGCACTTTGCACAGATGCAGAGGCTTTCCGACTCACCTCATGCAATCCTGCACTCTTCCTGACACTTCAGCAGCTGCCGCATGGCAATCTGTTGTGCCGCACAAAATAGCTGCACTTCAAAAGCAGGGAATAAAGGTTAGTATGGGAGCCCAGGTGGGTGGGTGGGCCCAACAGCAGAGCATTGGAGAGAACTGGTTTGGTCTCTGTTGCTCATCGGCACTACCGGCTCGGCAGAACTGGTAGAATACCACCACTGGCCCCACCCCCTCCTGAGTCCCAGCTGACCAGCTAGGTCTCCTTTTGTTGCCCTGCACAAAAGAACAGCGGTTATTGGGATGGGGAGGGAATGGAGATTTTGCAGTATCATTCCGCTGCCATGCCCACCAAGCCACACCCACCAAGCTACACCATGCCCACCAAGCCATGCCCACAGAACTGGTAGTAAAAAAATTTGAATCCCACTAAACTTGTCTACAATAGGATGGGAAAAGTTGCATTAATGCTGTGAATCTGCCATGGAATATTTCAATTAGCATTAAATGTATAACATGTTTGCAGAATCGTGCAATGGTTGCTTGTTCTTATCTGTTCAAGAGACAGAATGGAAGAAAGCTGAATTGTCAATTCCTTTAGAAAATTACAAGGGATGAAGAAACATCATAGCAAACTTTCCCCAAGATCTTATCAATGCGGTGCTACCAAGTTGAATGTCAGGATTAACCAAAACAGTATTGCTGAACCTCTTTGAGCACAATGCAGCTGTCAGAAGCACTTTCCCTTTCTTGTGTAAGCCTTCTGTTTTGTCATGGAGGGGCCCTCTTCAGCAAGAGAATGTCAAATCTCACATGTTGCGGCTTGCAATGCTACGTTATGTCTTTACAGAGGCTTTGCATTCTGGTTTGATGCAACATTTTTTTTTATTTTTTATTTTTGTCAAGCATGTATGAGAAAACAAGTATGAACATAACATATAAACATACAAGTATAAACGGGTATAAGTATATACATCATAAATGAGTATGAATAAATGGGAACAGTAGGACAGGGACAGGAGGCATGCTGGTGTGCTTGTGCACGCCCCTTTACAGACCTCTTAGGAATGGAGTGAGATCGCTGTCACAGTAGATAGTTTAAGGTTAAAGTTTTGGGGGTTTGAGGATGTAACAACTGAGTCAGGAGACATCTTCAGGAATCTTCTACATTGGCCTTTTGATCCAACTTCCCTGTAACTAGACTCTGAGGTTTTCTTGGCACACTTTTCTCAATTGGTTTGCCTTTAGAGTGGGACTAAATCTACAACTTCCTGGTTTCTAGCTTAGTGTCTCAACCACTGCACCCCTCATGACACAACAATGTTCCCTAAAACCTTGTTTTTAATGGTAGAAACTAGCCCAACCAAAGTTTATAAAGAAGGTGGTTTGGCCACTGGATAAATTTGCTGGCTAGACCTTTGTCATCAGGGAATGATACTTTTCTTGACGAGCAAACAACAGTCAATCTTCCTAAAAAGTCTACTTTTCAACTATTGCCTGCATTCTGTCATAACTCAGGGATAACAGAATGCTTAAGAGAAATCTACATTCAGGGAACCCAGGTGTTCTCTCCCTCTTAGTTCATAACAGCCCACCTCCAAAGTCTTGTATTCAAGGGAGGTATCTCCTTACCATCATCCCATAAGGGTTCAGTATTCTAGAGTTCCAGGAAATTGTTGGTTGGTATTTATATTTATATTCTCACAAAAACTCCAGGATTCCCATTGGCTACAATAGCAGTATCTTAGAATGTTTACAGCTTGTTAAAAAAAAAAAGTCTACTTACAAAATTACTGATGAACTCCCCTTTGTACCTCACAGGGCCTTTTAAGTACAACAGAGAAATGTCAGCTGAGAAGTTTCATCGCATAGTAGCTGGATGGATGGAGAGAGACAGAGAGCAGAAACACACACACATACACACACACACTATTCCAGGAAACATCGATGGGCATATTAGCACTTTATGTTATTATGTTATTGTCTGGAATGGAATTGGGCAGACTTTTATCATGTCAAAGGGTAACATTTGATCAGGATTTTTTTTTTAATTCTCCTGTTGATCCACTGGTAAGTGGCTTGTAGCACTTCCAGCAAGTTGTAAGGGTTGCAAGATCAACAAAAGTGAAGATTAGTGGTTGGCTTCAGTCAAATGGAAATGGTAATATCAAGCTTCCAAGCAATACATCCCCGTTAACGAGAAGTCCAATGCAGGCCTTTCCTTCAAAGATCATTTTATTAGGAATATATCAAATTGGCAAGATCTTGGTGTAAATCTGGCTCTGTCCGCACCACGAATTTACACCCAGTAAAAAAGCAAACTTTCAAAACTACTCCCCAAAGTCACATTCCCCAATCAGCTCTCAGTCCATTCAAGCTGTTGCCTCCAAACTCCATCTCCAACCACCTGCAGTCATACCCTTCATTCCCATGGGAAAGAATGTTATTTCGACGACAACATCTCCCCTTATCTCTACAAACCCCCTTTCCTGCTACCAGACTGTGGCGAGCCTGAAGCATTGTTAAACCCTAAATAGAATGCCTAGGAAAAGCAAAGAATAAGAACAAGAAATGGCTACGCTAAAACATGGCTATACCTATATCAGCTTCAGATTCTACAAGTAGGAGTGGTCTGGCATTTGCCATTGTCTCCATCTGAAAACCCCAATGTTCTTTTGGCTTTATAGTACAAAAAATGAAACATTAACCTGAAGCTAGAAAGAATCTCATATGTTCTAAAAATATAGCTTTCCATTTCAGGGATGACTTTCAAAATTGGATACTTTTTTCCTACTTTCTCTAGATTCTGATAGGTTGGAACACACAATTATCCTGATTTAAAATATTTACTTGCCACCATAGGTTTTTGCAAAATTGCAATACAATTATGAACTCTGGAGTGACTTATATAAAGATATGTTCCCTCCGTTCTTTTCTTCTCTGACTATTGATCTCTAAATGTGCTGAACTTCAGTCCCCATAATTCCATTGTGGCATATTCTTTTACCATATTAATAATCAACAGTGGAAGCTGAAATCTAAAATTTCTAGAGAGAACGACATTGAAGAAAACTAAGATTCATCATCATAAAATCTTAGATTCATATATTGTAACTAAATCAGGCAGTGGAGTGTTTGGTTTGGTTCAGTGTTTTGTGAACTCTGCCAGTTCTCATTGGATCAATAATGATAGTTAAGTAAGCATAAGTAGACATGTTAAATCCAGCATCTGAACCCAGTCAGAAAGCCAGTTGCCTTTCCTGGTTAACCATTTGGGCCAGAGGAAAGTTAGGTATTTTATGCATAAGTTATGAGGATTAGAAATATTCATTCCAACACTCCATCAAACTTATAAGTTCCATATTAATATTTTCTGGGTGACTCTAGAAAATGCTATTCGTGATTACTGGGAAAATTACCTAAATCAACTGCTTCTGGGAAATTGAAAACTATCCTGCCATAATCCTTATATATTGGACATGGCTGTAAATGCCAGATGGAAGCTCCTATTTTTTCATCTTTTCCTCTATCTTGTAGATACTGAAATACATTTGATCTATCTTGCTTTCCACATAACAACATTAGTACTGTTTCCAAATTTCATTTGCCTCTTTGGTTGCCCAATCTCTGTGAGCCCTATCTTTGCAAATTCAATCCAAAAATAATCATTTCAATTTAATATGATTAAATCTAAAAATAAGCTTTCCTATGGTATCTCATATAGTAAAAGTGTTTTCTGAACTCTGTCCAATTGTTTCTTTCATCTGGCAGCTGATGCATCTGCTCAGCCTGTTTACAACTAGTCCAGTGTCAGAAATTATTGCCAGGGAGCAGGTTTCTCATTGTTGTCTTTTGGCAAGCAGGTCACCCCAGGCTTAAATTAAATCTCATTCAGTTAGAACTTCTGTAGCAGTAACAGGCCAGGAGTAACCCCAGAGATTTACAGAAAGACTTGCCTGAAACAGTTTGCATAGTTTTCAGAACATTACTATTTGCTCATCGTCAAAGATTTAAAAATTCGGCATTTAAGTCAGCAAGGAATAGCTCCAACTTAAAACTACATTCTCTGTTTTTGAACTTGTTCCCCTCCTTACCCTTGTCATGAAAGAAGCAGTTCCCAATCCTTTTCTTTGGGTAAATCAATCTATTGTCGGTAAAGGTCTTTGAGGAACTTGGCCCAAGCAAAGGATTGGTAATACTACAATGCCTGTAGGCAGCACACTGTACAAGAGAATCCTGTTCTCTAATATCTTAAAATTCCATTTTTTAAAAAAAGTCAAATTATTTTGAAATCATCAAACCTCACAAGAAGTTAGAGCAGGGGTGTCAAATTGGTGACCCAAGGGCTGGATGAATCATGCATAGGCCATGCCCACCCCAGCTTCGCGAATGGGAAAAACATCGTGAAACATCAAGATGACACAGCGAGTTTGATACCCGTGGGTTAGAGACTTCTGAAGTCTCATGAGATATTGAATGAGAAATCAATATTTTGCAAGCAATTAACAATCTCACAAGATTTGGACCATGCTGGTAGTGAGATTAGACATCTACAGCATATTATGGTCTCCAAATACAAATTGGGAATAATTTAGATAGGACAGTTATATAGAAATATAGGATTGCATTACAAAAGTATGTTGGGCCATGATCTGTTTAAGGGGTGAAATTGGTACCTTAATTAAAAGGTGTCCATTTTTCCAGTCCCAAATCCAAAAACAACAGCAACTTTTTGGATCCATTTTTGGATCCACCATGCTTTTGGTAACTCAAAAATGGGTGGGTTATGTGGAGCTAGTAGGGTATTTACAGCTTCCAAGCCATTATTCTCTTTTACTTCTTAAGACGGAAACATATACGGGTAATCCTCAATTTACAACAGTTCATTCAGTGACCATTCAAAGTTACAACTGTAGTGAAAAAGTGACATGACTGTTTTTCACACTTACAATCATTGCAGCATCCCCATGGTCATGTGATCAAAATTTGGCCACTTGGCAACTGACTCATATTTATGATGGTTGCAATGTCCTGAGATCATGTGATTCCTTTTGTGATCTTACAAGCAAAGTCAATGGGGAAGCCAGATTCATTTAACAATCATGTTACGAAACAATTGCATTTAACAACTATCACAAGAAAGTGACAGTGGCAAAGAAACTGTCACAAGATAACGACGGTGGCAAAGTCTGTACAACTCCAATGTATAATTGCAAGATTAACAAATAGCAAACTTCTAATGGCTTACATGTGTGATTATAGTCATCTGCATACTGCACTAAGAGTTAAACTATGATCTGTTACAAAAGTGAGTTATAGCAGCCCAAAGTTATTTGTTAAATTTCTGTGCTATCCTTAAGAAACATGTCCCAACATATTTAGTTTCTGATAGACCCAATTTATTTAATGTTGTGAAAGGGGAACAAGTTCTACTGTACAAGACTGAAATTAATTTGAACATGCATTTAAAAATGATTGTGATGACCCAGGGTGGGATACAAAACAAACACAGTCACAGAAAACAGGTGAGGCCCCTTTTATTCCTTCAGTTTGCTTCCAAGCTCCAAATATCTTTGATGGAAGACAAAAAAAACCCTCCCACACAGTTACACAAAGAAGGAAAAAAGCAACACAAACCAGGCAAGATAAGGGCTGAAGGATGTCCACAGATAATACACACTCAGAGAAGAACTATAAACTAGAGATATTTACATTATTTGTTTCCAGCATTTGCCAGTATGCAGGTCCAAACTCTTATTCAGTTGTCACACCTGCAGCCCATGAAGAGGATCAAGGCCCTCTCCTCCCGAGAAGACCATGTCTCTCCCTTATCCTCTCCTCCCTGCATGCCCTAGGATGGATAACTTTCCTATATTGACTATATTGACTATATGACTTGGATAACTTTCCGATATTGGATTTACAAAAGAGACTTGTTAAGGTTTTTAAAAGATTTCCAGGGTCGCCTCTTAATGAGATGGACAGTCCACAAATCTAATAAATAAAAATATTTTTTACGAAAAAGGGCAAATAAAAAAATGAAAATAAATCAAGCTTGAAGCGATTCAAGGCCAAGATCATCAAAAGTTGGCTTATTTGGTTAAGGTTACAATAAATTTGTTTTTATCTTTGGTAATTCTGAATTGACTTTTACTGATATCAGGACTGCAATGACAATGCTTTTATGGATTTGTCCATAGATAAAAGATAGAATATAAGATGAGATCATTTGTTATATATTAAGAGAGAGTGATATGAAAACAGATTATACTTACTGTGATGGAAGGGGAAGTTATTTGTTTATATATTTCTTTATTATTTTTTCTATTTTTCTTTCTTTTCTGCATTTATTTTTTGTATTTGCTCTCTTTTTAGTTTGCATTAGTTTTTTTCTTTTTAATTGTAACCATTAATAAAATTATTATTAAAAGTAAGACTACCAGTGGCAATATTTTTTTCTGTTGGGTATTTTGATTGATGGTTTTTTTCCTGCAAAAATCACAGTAGCTCAGGAGAGCACATTTTCTATCCTCAGCTATTCCAGACAGTAGAAGATTGTCTTCACATTGCTTTTGAGAGTTTGGGAACCAAGAACTGTGCAGATATTGAAGGGCCCTTAAGCTCCATCATGCTAACTAACCACTGCAAAATCCAATAATAGTGCTTCAGAGTTTTGCAGCAACCCCAGGAAGCAAGTCACTAATACAAAAACAATTCTTCCCTCAGACTTCAAGGATTAGAGATAATACATAAGCAGTCATATAAAAATGTGCAAGAGGAACCCACAATAAAAGACCCAATGTCTACAACCACAGAGGAGCTGAGGGATTTGGACTACAGTGTTTCATCTAATGCTTGCCTTGTTGTAATCCATTTTATTTTTCAAAACTGAACAGAGTAGACAGGCAACCTACAGCATGGCACAAGGTTGGTTTTTCAAAGAGAAAAAGCCAAAACACCACAGGGCACACATTCAAGCAATTGCTTTGAAAACAACTGCCCACTTCAAAGGGTTTATTTCTTCACTTGACATACAAGATCTTTGAATTTCCAACCCATGATTTAATTTATATGAAGATTAGAGGTTCTCAGCTTTGTGTTTCTTGCCCTGGCTGAGAGGGACAGTAAATCTTTGGGTGAATGCAGAGACTATTAGTCTTCATATTTGCTCTAGGAAAAGAAATTGAGAAGACAGTGAGAGTAAAGGAAGCAAGCAGTGCCCAATTGGTGGCACAATTCTGGGAGGCAACTAGCAACTGAAAAGTGAATAATTTTATTTTCCTTGCAAAGTTGTTCAGTCCAATGCTACAGATAAAATAGGAAATATCATTTCACCTTTATATTTCTCAGGAAATAACATCATTTTACTATATACAAGATAGCATTCTTTAAAAAAATACAGGAATCATACCAATTGCTACTGGAGATTGTGACACACCCCCCCCCTTTTTTTTTTTTTT